>JAQIWP010000595.1:0-22981 GCA_034695525.1 Euzetes globulus
GGTATATGGGGAACTGGTATATGGGGAACTGGTATATGGGGAACTGGTATATGGGGAACTGGTATATGGGGAACTGGCATATGGGGAACTGGATGCGACCCATTATAATCAACACTTCCAGTGCTTATCTATTCTTATCTGATATCTTAAGCCTTGGCACAACTGACCCTTAATTTAAATATTTCCATGTTTTTAATGCTTAACGTTGAGCTTTAACCAGAATAAGCCTAACTTTAATAAAAACACTGTTTATATGCACTCATGGCTGGACACTATGGACCTCCGAAATGGCTCTTTGTTGCAATGCCCAGACTTGTGGTCAGGAATTCTCGTTGACACAAACCCATCGTTTTTAAAACATTTATAACATTGTAATCATAACTTTAAATTAAACATTATTTGAAACGAAATTTATTTCAGCTAAATTATCTTGGTCGTTACCTTGAAACAAAATATATATCTATTTAAGCACTGAACATTAAGAGTAAATTAAACAAATTGATTGACATTGTTCACTCACAAGAATTGATTTTAATATCCAGAATAAAATAATTTTATTTAAGTTAATCATAAATTGAGGACAAAATTAATAAATATTTAACAATAATTACATTTAAATTGTAAACAAATATTTAATAAATATTTAAATAAAAGCATTTTAAAGTTATCCTAACAATTAATTCAATGAATTCTACAGATTGTATTATAGCAGAGATGGCCAAACACCATTTTTCTAAAGGGGCAGTATTTTGAGGGAGGGATCAAAACTCATTTGTTTCAACAAAATTTTAAGGCCTAGGGGGCTCTTCCGAAATAGGTGGAGAGACTGAGGCCCATACCTCTGTAATAAAGGTTGCCACTCAAGTCCTAAATAGTAAAGAACTCAGTATTTCTTTTACTCTCAAAGCGTCAATAATGGGATAATTTTAAATCTCTTCAAAAGATGCATAGAATGACTACAGTTCTGACTAAAACCTAAAGAAGGCTTCAAATAAATGTTAAGTCAAAACCACATATTATAGAGAATGTCGACTCAATTAATAGGGGATTTGATTTTGATAGTATTGAATCATATCATAAGTACGGGTCCGGAAATTCAGGAATGAGTCGCCGATTATTTTCAACATATAAACGGCCGCTTCTTTTTCACTTGCGTTGGGCGCAAATCTCGCCCTCAACTGTTTAACCGTCTGTCCGCGGAAACAGGGAAGACCTGTGTCCAACATTAGAGATACTAAGGAGACGATGGCCTCCCTGTAAGGTCTGACAGAAAGATATGCCTGAACGCACAATTCTTGGAACCATTTGAATGTGGGAGCTTCCATTTTGCCCCCCATAACCAAAACCATTTCATCAGTAAGTTTGATGTCGGGCTCGAAACCCCAGTTCCCTCCCGGAGACGATTCAAACATAAAACCAAAATCTAATGCAAATGTTTTAGAAAGGGTTCAAATTTTGGATCCCTTAATACCGATATGAATGATATGTCCGTCTCTGTCGATCATAATATTGCCGTTATGTCGGTCTTTGATCTGAAGTAGAAATCCGACCACACTATAGGCGGCCATACTTTTCACGAAATTTCTTCGCGCTTCTTGAAAACGATTGGAAGACTCGTCGCCATAAGTCTTCAAAAAATAATCATAGAGTGATATATCGGTTTCCCGACCCAATTGGTCGCGCGATTTGGCGTTTGGGACGCACTCTATTACACCACACTTCAAATCAAATAAATCAATTGAATTATCAATGAATAGTGAAATGTTAAAAGACTTACTCCGGGAGATGTGGCGATCACTTTGTAAGGAAATAAAAACAAATCGATTCCGACTTTGAGGAATATATTCTTAAATAAACCAATGATCTGAAGCGCTAACATATCCTGAAAACAGATCAATTTAACCACTATTTTGATAAACTGAAGGCGGGATTACTAACCTGTCGGACGTCGTCACCGACTTTGAAGATAGCGGACTGCCACATCTCCATACCCATTGACTTTCTATTGCTATTGATGTCGTGACAGTTGGAAGTCATGGCCAGTCGCTCGAGTCGGTCACATCCGCATAGCAATACTTTAAATCGGGCCAAAAAGGGGGCCTTCGCAGCGCTTTGCAGTGGTATCCCCTTTTCAGGATCAATGTCAAGAACAAGTGCTTCCGAATTAGATGGCAAATAACAACCCAATTGGACTTCTATTCTCCGGAGCGCTTTGAGGAGAGCGTCTTTTCTTTCCTTTCCTTTCGGATAATTACGAATTTCTCCAGAAATAGCAGTAATTTTGCCGAAGAAATCGAATTCTCGTTCATAAAACTCTTTGGCCGGTCCTGAAAGTGAGTCCACAATTGTTTTAGTGATGTGTTCCAGAGGTTCATATAAGTCGACTGTAAATTGAAATTTAATTATCAGTAAAATTGTTATCAATATTTAAACTGAAAGAAAACAATCGTTAAATCATTAAAACTTCAAAAATTTCAAATTTAAAGAAGAACTGACGATCCGGTTCCTGACAGTCTTCGTCCTTGTACATATTTGTCTGCATATTCCAAATCAATTGATGGGCCAAAAGCTGCGATGTTGTGGCCGACCATCGAATGAATTGTCCGATATATCCCATCTAAATTCAATAATCATTAACATAAGTTTTCAGAAGACTTTCAAAACGACGATTACACCCATTTCTTTAGATAATTAAATAGACAAGATCTCCATGAATTGAGCTTTTCCTTTATTATAATCTTCCTTATTTCAAATACCCCCATGATGGTAAGAAAGTGGGGGCGGGAGGGCAGTGCAGTGAAATTGCCTTAAAAGTTGTTATGGTGGTAAAAAATGTTGTGATTAAGTATAACATACACTGTCGTATCGGACGGCCTGAACCAGTTGTGGAATGTAGAACATAATCACATTCTATTCATACAAATCATTAAATCATTGACTAACTATATGTCGAGTACTTACCGGGGAATAAGAGGCCAAATTTCGAATCGCATATTGAGCTGTGATTGGGTGAGGAGGGAACTGACGAGAAAAATATGAAAGCGCTTGGATTGGAGACACAGGAGTCCACGTTAGCATATGAGTCAACTGATATAAAGACATTATTTAATGAAAATTCCTATCAAATCAATTACTTCAGGGGAGTCGTGAAGAATGCTGTCGGAAGCGACCAAATATTGAAGCGCTTCTGGAATATGACAGACAGCTATTGGGTTAAGTCTTACTAACCGCGAGATCTCATCTTTGATTTCATCCGAATTTTTAAATCTTTTTTTTTAATAAAATTAATTTTATATCAAGTGTTGATAAAAGTTGGATAAACAAGAGCTGACCTGCAAGGAAGATATACAGCCAGAGTTGGTGATATATCCCAGGCCAATCGGGCCGTTTCTTTCCAGGTTCTTTCAGTAATGGGCTGATTACGCCATTTGGCGATTGTTTCCTCTCCAGGAATAACCATCTCAAGTGAAGCGGTGGGATTGTGCCAAGTGGTCAACAATTCTATCTCAATGGCCAATAGACTCAAAATAAGATTTCTTTTGCGGACGTAATCCTTAACGAAATAGTCGGCAAATATTGAATTTTCTCGGTTTTTGGTCGATTGCGAGCCTTTAAAACCAGACGAACGCTTTGAAATCGTAGACATATTGCTGTTGAGGGGAACAGTATTTATCCAACCCGTGGGGGTATTGATTCGCGTCTGATTAAACTCGGAACTGGCCCTCAAGTCAGGACTAACTCCATTCAAGCCTAGAGTTTGCATTGAATTATCAGACCAGAGACCGTCGTTCAGAAAAGAAGATTTCAGATATTTCTTATCCGAATGAAGACTTTGCCAAAATCGTATCAAAGAAATTAAATCTTCTCTTAATTCGGGGCCCTTTTGTGAGGGACAGATTTGTGGACCACTGAAACAATTCAAATGTTAATTGAGTTAAAAATATCGACTAAATGTTACCAAAAGTAATCGATTGCCGCCGAATAGACTCGTTCTCTTAAAACTGATTTACTGATAGATTTGGGCAAAATATCGAACTGTACTAAAGACAGACCACAATTCAATAGACGAAAACGAGACCCAATGGTTGCAATATTGCGAGAGCTGTGGTGGACCCGACCCACAGAAATATGAAGAGATCGATGCAGAAGATTAGCAAAAATTTCGATTTGATCTAAAGAACTGTATTTTGCGATTTCGATCCTTTCCGTCAAAAACTTTTAAATTAAAAATATTGTATTTTATGCTAAAGTTTACCCCTAAGGCTAATACCTTAACCCAGAGAGCGTGACCTCCTATATATGGAGGGTTTGGTTTAAGAGTTGAATTGATGCTTGAGGTCAAAGGATCTGTTTGTGGCAAATCAGTGGCAAAGAGCCCCAGCTTTCTATCTATGGTCGCACTCCAAGCAGAAGCCATTTCTTCGATGAACTAATGGTTAGTAATTTGATAAATAAAATGTCATTTGAAAGTAACCTTCAATAATTAAAATCTGATGATTGGAAATACCTTAGACTCTAAGTCGGAGCGGGCGGCCAACAACCACTTCCAACATGAAATTATGCTCGCGATAGTGTCTTCAGAGAACAGTAAGACCGGAGCCCAACATAACGCGTGAACTAACTGTCGATCACAAACTGGTGTTGCGATCAAAAGAGCGGTAATTCTGTAAACACATTCCTGATGTGATTTGATATCCATTTCAATCGAACTTTCTTTCAAATCAAAAATGAGTTTTTCGGCCAAAATTTGTTCGTTTTGTTTAATGGCTTTATAACTGGAAAGCATTCCGCAAACCTCTCCCGCAAAGTGTGTCCGAAGACTCATTGAAGCAATAAATTCGGAACAATTGCTTTTTATAAAATTTGGTAATTTTTCTAAAGATGTCACCGAAAGAGGACTGGAACCGCTGTTAAAGCCAGCAAAGGTTGTGATTGACTCGACTACTAGAGAAAGGCCGGAATGCTGTTGAATTCCACTCATTGCGTGCTCCAGATTTGCTAAATATTCCTGAAGATGCGAGCGAGTGATATTTGGGGCCCATTTTGCCGCCTCGTGAATGATTCCCTGACAACGGGCACCAAAGTCGCGGACAATACTCTATTCAAGTGTTAATTCATTGAAATGAATGAGAAAAGCAAAATTGAACTGACCTCTCGCGCTTCCATTGTGTCCGTCAGTTGAATATAATAACTGGTATCCGGAACGGGTAGTTCAGGATTGGCTTCGTTGGGGTCCAACTCTAAAGAGCTGCCCAGAACTTGAAGAATGTTTAACATTGTGGTCAATACCTTTCCGCTCCACAAAAGATGTGGGAATTTATCGACTAAACCACTCAAATATCTATCGGCCACTCGTCTGATCTGTTTCTGTCTGTGATTGAATTTAATCAGAAGTAAAATGGCGTATTCTTCGAGTTCATTATCACGTGATTTGTTTTTTGGTTTGTTAGACATAATGTCTAAGAAAACATTGAAAACTTTGTCGGCAATGGAGAGGACGCACTGCCAAATGCCGTCTTTGTCTTTCTGAATGGTTGGGTCCTCCAAATACTGCATCATTATATCGAAAGGATTCATACCATTAACCAAATTTTGAACTCTAAAAGTCTCCAAACGACAGACAGACAAGAGGTAAGTGCACTGAGCGAAGGTCAACTTATTGATTATTGATATCACTTCGGAGGAAGGGTTCAAATCATTGATTATTTGGTTTCTTATTTCTTGAAGTTCAACTCCAGAAACGGCTTCGTTCCTAATGGCAGAATTGAAGTGTAGTTCTGATCGCAAGTGTTCCCTTGACTTCAGAAGCGGAGACTTGAAGGCTATCTCTTTGACACCGAAATACCACTCCCGTGGCCAAAGACTGGTTCCCGATGTAAACCCCATTACAACGCAGTAAAGCCAAAAATCTCGGAATAATTTATGAAGTCTTGGTTTCGGATTTTCAATGAATGGCAACCGACGCATAAGTGTGGCGATCACTGGTATAAGAACACCTAAATTGCCAGCACTGCTCGAAGCTTTGGCTGCCATCGGGTTCTTTTCATTGGCTCTCTTGCCCTCCAAACCCAACTGGACGAACAGTTCCAACAGTCGGACCAAAAGTTCGATCTGTTCTGTTTGTCCATCAATTTTTTTTGAGATATTTGTGAACGAATTGATGACCGCAAGTGAGACGTGTCGGTAACGGTTGCGATCATCTGTATTGCTCAGGTTATACGCGGCGCTCGATTGGATTGTAATCATTGTAAACATTTTCATGACTTCTTCGTAGACGTGTTGATCACAATCTTTAACGATAACCATTTCACTCAACTGTTCGACGATTAAAGCGTCCAAATTAGAGGGCGGTCTACAGAAGCGCTGTTGAAAGAACTGTAAAATCGATTCCATAGAGCGCGGGATATCATATAAATTGACGGCCGCTCGACCTAAAGCTATGATTGTGTTCATCGAAACTAAGTTGGATTCAGAGTCACTCTTCTCTGCCTGATATAAACGATTAGAAACTGATGCGATAGTAGCCTGAATAGTGTGGGCGTCCACTAAAAGTCCAGCTCTCAATGCTATACATAAGTTGTCGATCGCACTGTTCCTCAACTTTATATAAACCTGAGAGATGTGAGAATTGCCTGAAGTCGATAGATTTGACGCCGACTTTAGAGAAATACTGGTCTCAGAGGTAACGGTTATGCTGAGCGGACCGGCAAATGAGTGTAAGTCATGCTGTTGTTTACTTAATCGCAATAATATAGGCGACGGTAAGATAAGGAAATCCCTGAGCGATGCAATGCAACTGATGGCTATAGAAGGGAACTTTTCGGCCAATTTGCCCAAACCGTCCAAACAAACCAATAGAAGTGGTAAATGTGCGATAACCAGTCGGTGCCCATGAGATGTGTTGATCTTTTCGTTAAGGCGCGTACAGAGACCGTCGGCCGCCATCTCATCGGCTGAAGACCAAACCAAGAGCTCAATACAGGAGGCGTTTGTCTGAACATTGAGTTTAAGACTATTATTAATCTGAGAATCAGAGGTCTGTTTGTTCATTAGCTCTGTTTGTCCCAAAAGAAACAAACATTTTATGAATTCCTGGACTTCAGAAGTGAAAGTTTTCGGTAAATCTGAGCAAAAATGTCATTTTTAGTAAATTATAACTAAAAGTAGTCGACAGACCTGTTCTTTGATATAACAATTCTTTGAGGAGATTAATCGAAACCAAATTTATTATTTCACTCAATGACTTGTATGGATAGACTCGGATTTGATTGTTCTGTGAAATTTAAAATCAATTAAAAAAAATGACTAATAAACGATGAAAACAGACCGTAAAGACATTGAAAGCAATTTCATCCAAAGTCTGCAAAATGTCTTTATTCAGTAACTTTTTGGCCAAAGAAAGTAATCGAAGTAACAGTTCTAATGAAATATTATTTCGATTGCCATCACTGGAAGAGTTTGGTTTCAGATGTATTGACTGTCCGACAAAAGAAGAGCCGAATTTGAAAAAGAAAAAACGGGTTTCGTTAACCGACTCATTCAATTGACTGTAAGTTGAAATCTGACTCTGAAAAGAGCCTCTATTCAGACCAATGAGACCAGAAATGGACAGATTGTCACTAATAGTCTCGTGAGTGTTCAGACCAGAACTCCAGGTCTGATTCGGTGACAAACTCGAGAACGAACGCGGAATTAGTTTTTGCAAATTAGGAAGAGTTGCTTTCTTATGAAAACTGCTCTGTAGATCACGACTGGCATATAGGGAACTGTCGTTCATATCACGATTTGAATCGAATTGAGACTCATCTGTCTTCGGCGGAATCAATGGCGGAGGAAATAAACGTAAAAAAAGAGGAGTGTTTTGATCGTCATTAGGAGTTCTTCCCAAAGCCCGACATAAGCCGATATAAATGGGAACAATTGAGTGACACAATTGGGCTAAAGATAGAAATAAACAATTTTTAAAAAAATAATAATTTTATGAAATTTACTTTTGAAACAATTATCTTTGGTTGAGATCTGTTGGGCGTCGAGTATAATATGAGTCAGAGATTCGATGCAAACGATTTGTTGCGAAACTATTTTATCGCTATATTCGGGACAGAAGTACGCGATGTCCGACAGACCAGTGTTTAAACAAAAGCTGAATCTCTCGCAAATGGGTATTCCTTTGAAATTGTTTCTGACTTTAGTTCACCGAATCAATTGATAGGTAATATTTACGGTCTGTTTCATGCAATTTAATTGAATCGCTCCAAACGGCATCCTTTAGGGCTGACAACACTTCCAGTAAATATGATATAATAATTTGTTTGTGCTGTCAGTCAAACCAATTAAAGACTATAATTAAAGACATTTCAATCATTTTAAACAACTAAAAAAAACCTGAAAATGTGATTCAATGGAATAAATAATTAAAGCGATGATAGAGTCCTGTCCTCTTTGGTCCATAACTAACTCTCCATTTGCTGACATTTTTGGACACATTTCTAATAATACATTCAACTGAAGGAAAAACGGAAATTAATTAATCATTCAAATCAATCGCAGTTCACATCACCTTTTCAGCCGAAAGTCCATCGATTTTGGCCAAAGATCGGGATAAGTGTTGAACCGAATGGAAGAAAAAGTTGTTTTCATTGGTCAAAGTCATCGCAATACTGATCTATATTATCTCTCAAATGTCTAAATCATTTCATTTCAAATACAATTGTCTTAGAAGCAAAACAAATGAAGATATCAATAAAATGGAAAAAATATTATTTTGGTGACTAAACAGATGACGACATGCCATCAAAAGGCGTCCCCTTTAGGCCTTTCCTTCGCTCCCTATTATATATATTTACTCTTTAAGTATAAGTTTAGTGAAAGGTAAGTCATGTTAGCATCAGTGGTTCAGTGGTAGAATGCTCGCCTGCCACGCGGGCGGCCCGGGTTCGATTCCCGGCTGATGCACATTTTTGCTGCACACTTCTTCTCCACATACTTTCCATTTAATTTGTCAATCAATTCATTTTAAATAAATTCTTTTTCAATAAATTTTCTGAACTTTTTTTATTCAATAAATGAGCGTAAAGTCAATGAGAAGTAATCCTATTGAGAGCCTGAGCTCTTCTTTCCGTGTTTTGAAATAAAGCGCGAATTAATTGCTTGACTTCTTGAGCAGTGAACTCTGCGGCTAATATTCCTCTCCCGTCAGCCCAACGGTTAACGATATCCAAAAGCGTTGCCTAAAAATAGAGTAAATTATATTAAAATAAATCGATTCAATAGAATTGCAATCAAACCGACATTTAGAATGAAATGGAGTTCTGATAGTTTAGACCACTTCTGCGCAAAACGGACCGTATTTTCAGTATTTAGTAAATCTCTAATTTGTTTTTGTAAAAAATCAATTTCATTACTCAGTCTTAGGGCTCCGGAAGAACTGATGTCATTTTGAATTTGAATTTTATAAATCAGTTCATTGAATAGTGTGTTAACGACAGTTCCTATCGCTTTGTTGTACACTTTTTCGGGCAAAACATCAATCAAAGCGTTTCTTAAGAAGTTTAAGTGAACCAAACATTGCTTGAAGACATGCCTCAACTCTTTGGCCGATTGTTCGCAATAACCAAATTTGTCTTCTGTTACCAAATCGTTGAGACAATGATTGAACTCTTGATTCTGAATTAAATCCAAGAGCAGTCTCTCCTGAGTCCGCATTTGTTTAAGAAAAACTTGAGATCCCAGTTCTCTTAGAATTGGCACGAATTTCAAGAGAGTAACCAATTTTTCACTCATTTGCGCAAAACATTCGATGAAATGTCCGAAAAATAGACAATTGTTGTGGAAAATTGCGTTTTGTTGGGGAAAATCCTTAATCATTTTATTGTGATATACAGGACTGACATCGATGTAGAGCTCACATATGTCTGCAATTGTTTCCAACAGCGCTTCCGAGCATTCTTTCGAACAATTATTTGTCAAATCAATTATAGTTTGTATGAGTTGTTTGAGTTCTACCATCGATTGGCTGACTCTACACGAAGGCAACGAATCCGAGTTGTTTTCCGAATCGTTTCCCAATTGAATGGTTTGATGCAATTCTCGACAAATTATAGTTTTGCCAGAAATCAGAAAATCAGTACAAAGTCTGCGACAAAAATGAGTGTTTATATTGAGAGCGAACTCAATGAATGGCGAGGTTTTGGTTTCCTCAAGAAATCCAATTTCAATGAGGAAATGCCTAATTTCTTCGGCCGAATCGATTAAAGAAAGATATGATTTGATATCCGACTCATTCTTAGGCATTAATCGATTCAAATAATATTTCAATATTTGATGAAACAAATCTTGTGTCCAAATGGAGCCCAGAATGGCTATTAATTGTCGAGCAGATATTTGATTCCCATTTGTTAGTAATTGATTTAAGAAATCAAAAAACAATTTTAAGGCTGAAAGAGGTGTCAAAGTCTTGTTGTCAACAAAATTGGCGATAATTTTGTTGTCTTCCAAAATCAATTGATTAATCTCTTCGTTGAGAATCGGTTTAATGAAAAATAGATCCAAACTTTTGATTAAATCACTTAAAATCAGACGATTTTCTTCAATTCCGACAAATGTTTTGATGAAATTTTTATATTCACTTGAATTTAAACATTTAATTAAATTAAATTCAAAGACATTTTCATTGTTCAACTCATCTCTGAATACTTTGACATTAGAATCAAATAACTTTTTTGTCTTATAAATCAATTCTTCCTTTTTGATGGTCAGCTCTACTTTCAAAGAAGACAAAAATTTGTTTAAATCTTTAGAAATAGACGTCAAGTCATCGTTTGATTCAATGGATTCAATAAGAAATGTGTAGAGTTCTGAAGCACTGGTCATGTATTGGACGGACAACTCATAAGACTGTAGACTCAATGACTCGTCAATTAATGACATTTCAGTCTTGATTTGTTTGAATTTTTCTATGAAATCAGACAATCGTTGGGATCTATTGAAGCGATCATTGCTTTGTTGGCAAATATCCTTTAGTTCAGCGATTTTTGTAATCAAATCGCTTTCAATGAATTCATTCAATTGTTTCTCCAATCCTTTGATTTCATTATTCAATTCAATTGATTCCTTATAATTGGAGTTAAAGTCATCGAAATCGATGTCAAATGTAGACAACTGTTCGCTAATTTGCCTTTTAATGGATTGGACATCATTTTGGATGTGTTTCCTCAAACCGTTGTTTATTTGATTGGTTGACAATAATTGAGTCAAGTATTGAGTCAAATGCAAATCATTAGATATTTGGTCAATAGATTTGGACATAATTTTATTGCTTAGAAAATAATTATAACTATTTTTTACAGAATTTGATGAAGTCTTGAGTTGTGTTCAGTATTTACAACAAACCAAACATATGACCAAAACTTTAAACATTACGTCATTCAGAGCTTTACATAAATTATGTTTTCGGATATGTTTTACATTAAAATGATATTTGAGTTAAAGTCAAATAAAATAAAATTAATGTCAATATATTTGAAGATAAATGAAATTAATGCCAATAATCGGTGAAACAGTTGAGACGTCATTATTAATGAATGCAAACAAAAGGCAGAACAGAATATAATAATCATTGAAAATGACTAAAAGTTTTGGTCATATATTAAGTAATCGTAGATTTAATGCCATTAATGGAGAAACGAGTCATTGAAGGCATAAAACACTAAACTATTTACAGTTTCGCACAATTCAAATGTTAATTTAAGAAACCGCGACACTGAGGGGCCTGACAGAGACACGGAATCTTATTATCTTCTTCGATGGGGAACTTGTAATCATAAGTGATCTCTTCGTCGATACCAATCGGTTGTTTCGAATAAATAACGATTTTTTTATTGCCCTCAACGGTAATCACTTTTGCGTAACAGTTGGGCTAAAACACAGACAATTATTTGAATGAACTACTCGTTTCAAAGAGACATACATTGCAGGAGTGGTTGATGAATCTTGCCACATTACCACATCGGGTGGCGTCCACAATGGTCTCCAGATCCACTCTGAAAAGGTATGAACTTCCAATACCCAACTCTGTGTACTTTTTCTCCCGGATGTCGGCCACAATGGGTCGGATGCCTTGTCCCACGTATTCGATAACCATCTCGTCCGCAGCGATCGGTTCCAAAGCGAAAAGACCCCAATCATGGATTCGACTCTTTGAAAACTTCAACTGCTTTTTGCGGAACTGTTTTCCAGAAGTAAAAGAAATTATGATTTCAAATACAGAAGTCATTTCATAACACAACTAATGAATACCCTTTTCAGTCAATTATATGCTCGTACTTTCATTGATGATAAATAATATAAGAACATGTCTTTATAGTACAGTTCATAATTTAGATAGACTTATAGTCAGGGATGCCCAACAGGCATAAATATCATCTTATTTTTAGTCTCGGACCCAACCCTTAATTAAAACATAATTTTGAGCGAACCGGGGCAAGTTTTTTGATTTTCAACTCTGACAGGTTTTCACAACTCGACTAGACGCCCCACCCCCCCCAAATCGACAATTTTGACAAAATATCATTTTCTTTGCCCCTTAATTTGAGCAAGTTTTATCCTTCGGGTGTCGGGTTGGGTATATTGGGTATCTATGTTTATATTTCAAAGTAAAATGACCGTTCAATTTAAGCACTAAAATAATTTTGATCTCTAGTAAATTATGTTAGTCTGAAGGGAATGTTGGCTACGCTCCTGGTTTATCATATTTTCCAGACTCACAGATTATAAGTTGCCTCTAAATTATTAAAAAGGGGCAAAACTAAAAACATTACAACTAATAATTTTATTTCATAAAAAGACTATTGGAAGCTCTTTCGATTGAATGATCTAGATTATTTAGCTTCCTTAGTAAAAAAGGAATCTTTTATTGTGATACAAATAAGAGCTTGTTAATTATTTTTTCCAGTTAAGGTTCGCTCAACGGTTTGATTAAGAAATGAGAATGGACTGAAAAGATATGAGAAAAGAATTACCTGTAACTGATTGAACTTTAAGAGGTCACTCCAAGCGGCGTCGACAGTGGCCAGGAGACGCCTCTGATTCGAGCGGGCCTCTCTGGTCGACTGTTGAGTGCCGACCTGTCGAGTGCGCAATTGTTTTGGTAAGTCTTCGTCGTCATTATGGGAACTATTGACTGAAGTGTTTGAAACGTGAGAGAGCCGGGCCTTTTCGTAGATATCCATTTTGTAGAAGCCCTCAGAACGGGCACAACCAGTTTGATGGACCCGCGTTTGAGAGTCTTCAGTCTTCTTCTTCTTTTTTGGTGTAGGGATATGAGTGGGCGGGTGTTCCACCCAATGGATATCATTCAACCACCAGATCTGATTGTCCTCCTGAAGCATAGCCTCATAACTCCTTTTAAGATATGAGACGTCTTCGCTGTCTATTCCTGTTCTTAAAAACTCATATAAAATATTCATTTCTTCGATGAGATCGCGTTTCTTGAAGACTGGTTGAGGTGAAGGACTTCGTTCATAAACCAATTCTTCGGGTTCAGCAGCGGTTATATTTGTGGGCTTCCTCTTGGCTTTACGCCACTCGGAGGCCACGGCATACAAACTATGATGGAATTCTTGATTCGGTGATTTGTTTTGCGTTGTCGATGAAGTTCTTCTTTTATAAGATCTCTTTTGAGTCTTGACTTGAGATGAGGTCAGATTAGTGCGACTATACATATGGTCTGTCAATTGATTGGACTTCTCTTTATTTTCAGGCATTCCACGCGCCACCGAATCAATAAGTGAGTCAAGATCTGAGATTTGATCTCTTCGGGCGTTAGCGTCCGGAAGACAATAGCTGTGGTCGAACTCTACAGAAGTTTGTGGCAAATCCTTTGAATATTGTTCAGACTCGGACGCAGATTCAGTGTCACTTCCAACCGGAGCTGGTTTTAGTGGTTTTTCACTTCTAGGCAGATCACTATTCAATTTAACAGTCCTTTCGTCTGGTTTTGGAATCGACGAGAAACTGGTGGCCAAAGCCATCAGTGCCTGAGAGGCCTCATATTCTAATTGAGACGTTATTTCAGAATCTTTTTCAGACTTTTGTTCGTTTGTCTGAACAGAACTCGAATTCGTATCACTTTTTGTACTCATTTCAGAAGTTTTTATTTCTGCCTTCAGATCGAGTTTTCTCTGAGCGAAAGATTTTGAGGAATCGGAATCATAGGAGTGACTCGACTTCTCTTCCACCGTCTCTTTCGAAGCACTCGACCTATGCTTTCGATATTTCTTTTTTCTTTTATCACTTGAAGATGATTTGGATGAAACTGAAGAAGAAGATGAAGACACTGATGAAGATGAAGAGGATGAAGAAGAAGAATCACTATCGCTATCTGAGCCACTCGAAGAACTAGAGTCTGAAGAGCTAGAGCCAGAACTAGAACTTGAGGTGCTTCCACTGCTACTACTGCTGGACTCTGAAGACTTGATGTCGTCTTCGATGATAGCGGCGGACCTATTCTTTTGAAGTCTCGATTCTCTTCTTCTGAAGCTCTCACTGTCGGAGTCATCTGAAAGTTTATCGGCTTCGACATCAGATCCACTAATCTTTGTGTCATTTGTGGCATCATCTGTAGGAGAGGGAGGTTTCTTGAGCTTTCGCCTAAATGATGGCATTTTAGGTATGGCTGCGCGAAGACCTAAACCACTGAAACCATAATCATTGAACGAATTGACAGATTCTGTTCGATTGTTATCAAACAAAGTGGAGACTGAATGCCAGTCAGAACTCGACTGTTGTTTAGAATCGGAGTGAATGTGAGATTTTGAGGAAAACCTTTCGTCATTAGTGGATGTCTTTGACTTGCGTTCGGAGTCGTCCCACCACTTTTCGAAGATCTTGAAGGCAGAGCTTTCGACCATTTTCTTGCAAATGTCTTTTTTGATCAAATCTTTAAGCTCTGAGACTATAATATTGAGTGAATTGCGAGTGATTTGTGTTTTATTTATTTCATTCGTGTGTTTCAACCATTCATTATTCGAGTGAGACATTTGTGGCACTTTTGATGTCGGAGTCATTGGCGCTGATATAGAAGAGAAATGTGAGGATATATATCCAGGATAGAAACAGGGCTGAGGAAAGGGTTGGCCTGACTGTGGAGTAAATGACTGGCCAGTCATAGGCGGGAACATGAAAGGAGAGAATGCCGGAGCAGACGAAGTGAAGTTAGGCTGAGTTGTCGTTGAACTAAACACTGGCAAACCAGACAAACCGATATCCGAACCCATTCCAGGCTTCCAAAGACCCAAGCGAGCCATCATCTGGACCTGTTCTGACGGATACATCGGGTGCGGATGTAGAGCACCGGCAGATGTGGATGGCTCGCTATCCCCTCCTATGTGTAATTTTTCCCCACTGCTTAATGAGGATAAGGACATTCGGTCGTCATCGACGTCGTCCTCTTCCATACCCTTCTTAGATGACTTACTTCTGATTTTCTTGCTTTCCTGGGGTTCGTCCTTAAGTGGTGTCGAGTCGTCTTCAGCCATCTCTTCGTCCACATCGTTGTCAATATCTTCTGCTTCGCTGTCATTCAAATTCGGTTCTTTTCCCGAATCGATATCTTTTGTCAATTTATGCCATTTAATGAACTCTGAAGCGCTCAAGAAGGGTGACGGAGGCGTCCCTAAAATGGCATCCGAGTCATTGTCACGTCTTTGGTTTTGGCGTTTTTTTAAAGAGTCGTTTGATTCGTGTTTTCTATTATTTTTTGGAGAACTAGTATTGAATTCATTGGAAACAAAAGGAGGACTTCCCATCGCTGACATAATACCCAAAAAACTTGGCGCTAAACCCGCGCTTTGTTGCTTTAAGAGCAGTTCAATACGAGAGTCAAGACTTTCTCTGATCGGACTCTTATCGAATTGAGAGGAATCATTGCGAGTGCCCTCAACCCACGTCTGGTTTTGATCCCAACCCATGTTATTGTTATTACTATTATGATTGGAGGCACCCCACGAGCCATCAGTAGTGGCGTTTCCGTTGTTGTGATGATATGGATATTGCGATCCAACGCTTTGTGAATATGAAAGGCCAGAATCAAAACTATGAGGCGTTGAATGTGTCGAGTGATAACCTGTTGATGAAGTGGGACAGTGCCTTAAATCAGTACCATAACCATAGTCTGAACTATTGGCTGGAGTCGAGGTGGGAATAGAGGTAACGGACGGCGGCACTGATAAAGAAACACTTTCCAATTCGGATGCAATTTTGTTCGGATCCAAAAAGTTTGCATCAATTGGTTTCTGTATTGGAATTTGTGGAACAATTGGCGGCGGATTTACTATCGACTCGAAGGCAGTCATCACTTCTTTACCTGAAAGACACTCATTTAATAAGGAATTAATGGCTTAAAAACAATAGTCATACCGAAGGCATCGAGAAATACGTTGATGATATTCCCCATAACTGAAGTCTGATCCAACTTTTCGACACAGGCTTTGGCGCCTGAAGTTGAAGCAAACGTTATTCGGGCCAAACCTAAATGCTTTTTGGTCTTCGGATGATATAAAACTTGAATTTCTTCTATAATATCAAATTTTTTGACCAAATCTTCTAAAAACGTTTTGTTTATGTTATCGTTTAGATTAGTTATCGACACTTCTGTCGGTGGAGGTATTCCCACATAATTTGAGTCAATCTTAAAATAAATCAATCAATTGTTTGAATTTTGTTTATTTATATCGAATAAAACCTTGAATTTAGGAACAATGAGTTCCGCGGCTTCGATCCGATTCCAAATGGCGGGACCTCTTCGCGGGTCTTTCACCTGAACACTCGGATAAAGGGATTCCTTCTAATTGAAAAAATATACTTTAAGATCATTTTCTAAACTAATTTTAAACAAATCATTAATACTAACGCCGGGAACGACACCATCGTATCGATAGAGTTTGATCGGTCCCTTTTTGAGGGCCGGATCCACAATCAACTTATAGTTTCTGGGTTTCCTCTCTTTGTTTGCATCAATGGCTGGATTATGGGTTTGAGATAATGCTGAAGAATGTGATGCTTCGGATGTAAGGGTTTGAGACGAATGAGAGTTTGAGTTCAGAAGTGTTTGAGGTTTGGATTGCAATGAATTGTGATTCAATTGATTGCTTTGCGACTGAGTCTGACTTTGACTCTGAGAAACCATTTCTCCGTTCAGTGCTATTCAGATAATTGGATTCAATTACAAGAAGATAACAAAAATTTTAACAAACGATTGATTCATACAATGATTTGTGGCAACAATTGCTTTCAAATTGTTGGTCACAACCGGATTGGCCGCCGATTCGTTCATTTGCTTTACTTGTCATTCAAATGGTTATTGATATCAAATTAAATCATTTTAATTGTGAGGACAGATATAAGACCTGCAAAACAGTTATAATTCAGTCGTCGATCGAAAGCAACAAATTATTTGAATTCAATTCGAATCAAATTTAGTTAAAATTATTACAAATTAATTGATATCTGAGAGTATGTCAGATATCAACCATCAGTAGAGTTATGTTAAATGAATGCGAAGACAATACAAACATAATATAAATACGAATAATAACTAAATTAAATCAGTTTTAATTCAATAACAATAATAAAAACATTATTCAATACATCAATAGATTTGCTTTCAATTCGTCGCTTCTGCTCTACAGAGACAACGTCTCCAATAGTGTCCAATAGTGTCAACTAATTGACAACAAATTCATCCTTTCATTCATTTATTTATTTAATTTTCAGACTTTTATTGTTTCCACAAAATTTTACAAATATATAAATTGTCACTAATTTCAAGCTATTATTCAATGGGAGGCCAACAAGTGGTGACACTTTGATGATATGATTGTGGCAACCAATCCAAGTATTCCTTTAGCAAATCTGAAACAAATTATCATTAATTGAGTCAAAAATTTAATCCAAAACTGACTCACAATTTGTATCGGATTTCCATTTATTTATTAAATTACTTTTGTTCTCTATTTTCTGAGAAACTAATGATTTGAGAAATCTGTCAGTTCTCGGCTGAAGAGAAGCCCACGATTTGATAATTATTGAAGGCGGAGATAATAGGCTTTTAGAATATGTCTTCAAAAATGAGATGACATTCCCTTCCAGCAAAAACTTTGCAAAGTATTTATATCTGTCCAAACCCTCGGGAAATATCACTTCTGTCGGTTTTATCGGCCAATCGTATGGTCCAAAAGTCGAAGAACGATAGCATTTGACAGAATCGGAAGCGCTGTCATATCGAGGGGAAGGGCTTTCCAATGGATTAGAAAATATGCATGAGCTGGGTACGAAAAGGGGCAGCCATTCGGGTTGGATGGCCACAACGTTTCGCATTTGGAGCTTTGTTGTTTCGAATATTTCCTGGTACACCACATATTCCGGTAAATCCTCGTTCAATACCGAATGCGTTGATATAAATACCGGGTTTTCCACTTCAATCGACTGATAAGCATTCTTCAGTTTTTTCTTCTCTTTGTCGTCCAAATCGATGTCTAAAACGGGAATTTTTCGGGCAATTCTATCGAAGAATGCGCTTAATATAATTTGACGCAAGAGTTTTATTTGTAGATCATTTGGAGGATTCATATCCAAAGTTAGTCTCAAATCTTTGCAAATCTCACAGATTTGAGAACTCAATTGTTTTCTCAATTTATTCATTTCGACGATTGCTTTGTGGCGCAAACCATTCTGTCGGCAAAATGTTTGAGTCAGACCTGCATATTGTGCGGCGCCGATAGCGTTCAACATAACCATAATGTCTCCAAGAAGTGAACCGCTGACACCCGTCGACCGAATCTTTCGGTTTAAATCATTTTTGTCAGAAGTGAAGATTTCTTGAATGGTAAGCGCAGAGACTATAGCTATGGTATAGGGCATGAGTTGGTGCTGTCGTGAGAGGGCCAACATCTTGGCATAGCGAGGAGTTATTGGGAAGTGTGACATTGCTTTTCCCAATCCCGTGATCTCAGTTTTCAATTGAATTTTACTATTTTTGCGATACTTATCCAACTTATTTTTCATTTCTTTAAGAGCTCCCATCAAAATGAGTCTTTTTTCTGAAGCAAATAGCGCTTCTGAAGAAGGCTGAGTCGGGAACGGAAAGTTCACTACGTTTTCGATATTCATTGCCTTCATTTGAAGAACTAAATCATCGATTGGTTTACGAATTATTTCCGGTTCTGAATACTTAGGAAATTCATCGTTGAATATCGCAGAAGAATATAACCGATAACAATGTCCAGGACCTGTTCGTCCGGCCCGACCCGCTCTTTGGTCAGCTGAAGCTTTTGATGTCCAGTCAATAATAAACGTTGAAATACCAGTTATATTATCGTAAACTTTCTTTTTAACCTTTGATGACGAAGAAAAAGAAGAAGTAATAAAGCATTGAATAAACCGAAAAAATAGAGATAAACCTTTCCTGAGTCGACCACATATTTTACATTAGGAATAGTCAATGAAGTTTCGGCTACATTTGTGGCCACAACACAGAGTCGTGACCCGAGAGGCGGCTCTTTAAATATGGCTAATTGTTGAGAATGGGAAAGCATCGCATATAATGGCAAACAATGAAGGGCTTGACTTTGACCAACAAAAGCCTGATCACTATCGTCGTCGTCGTCTTCCACTTCTATAATTTGGTCTTCATTTTCATCTCCAGAGTAATCGAAGTCATCCAAAATGTTCTCATTTTCCAAAGGATTGACTTCAAAACTGAAACAAAATTGAGTAAGTGATGAATTGAGGATAAAGAGAGTACGGACTCATCCAAATTGATTGTTGGCATCTTTTCCGGAGCCTCTGTTTTAGCTTTCTTATTTTCTTTTCGCTTAGTTTTAGTCAGACTTTTTTGTTCATAATTTTTCCAATTATTGTTTGGATATTTGGCTCTCAATTTGCGGCATAAGACCTCGACTTCAATCTTTCCGGTGACGAAGACTAGAATAGCACCGGTAGGGCATTCCATGTGTATTTTACAAACTTTCTTGAAAGCCTCGTGAAGATAATCGCCATTTGTTTTCTTATTGAAATGAACTGAAACGGGGTATTGACGCGAATCGATCTGTCATAAGCTGGTTATCAGATATTGACTTTTAATTTAATGGATCTCACCTTAAGAACCGGAGGAACTATTTTAAATAATCTTTGATTACCCGTAAAATCTTCGACTCTAAGCGTTGCCGACATTATTATTAGTTTCAGAGGATTTTGTTTCTGTTTTCAAACATTTTAATTAATTATTAAATTGAAAAATAATTTAAAGACCGACTTTGAGACGGAGCGGAACAATACGTGAGAGCAAACCAATCAAAATATCTGAATAAAGACTGCGTTCGTGCGCCTCATCGATGATTATAACCGAATACTTAGTCAACAGAAAATCCTAATTAAAACATATGTTAGTAAATAACCAAAAGTCTTAGTCTTTGAGTCAAACGTTTTGAATTTCTTTAAGAAGTACTCCGTCTGTCATAAACTTAATCTCTGTTTTTGGAGTCGCATTTGATTCAAACCTTATTTGATAGGAAACTCTATCACTCGAAACATTCATTTCGTGGCCAACCCTTTGTGACATTGCAATGGCTGCCACTCGACGGGGTTCAGTTACACCTATAATCTGGTCATTTCGGGCAAAGCCGGCCTCAAATAAGAATTGTGGCACTTGTGTTGTCTTTCCAGAGCCAGTCTCACCACAAATAATAACCACTGAATTATTGAAAACAGAGTCCATTATTGTGTGCTCTTCAGAGATAATGGGAAGGGATGACCGAAACTTTTCTATTTCTGGTGTTCTATCAATTTGAACGAACTCTCGTTTCGAAGGCACAGCTTTTTGTGAAGGCTTTGCCATTTCCTTATTATTGACAACTTCTTTGACATCATTATTATCGGCCATTGTATTCGTTGAAGACTTCGATTCAGGAAAAATGATTTCACTTTTAGTTTGATTGTCATCATTAGAAATGCTTTCATCAGAACTGCTGTCACTTTCAGACTCAGTTTGGGACACATTTATAACATTCAAATCCTTATTTGGTTTGACATCGGTTTTCATTTTCTTATATCTCTTATATTTGTTGCTTTTCAATGAAAAGGTTTCATCGATTTGCTGCTCCACTAAACCATTTGCAGACTTTAATTCATTTATTCTATAATTTTAAGAAATATTGTATCAAAAATTGAGTCAATTGTTTGAATGACAACAAACCCTTTTCTGCCAAATGTTTGAACGTCACTCGTCGATGACATTAATGCCATTTCTTTGTCTTCAACTTTATATTCTTGTAAGTCATTCAAAAGCTTAGCCCTCTTTTGGTAAAAAATCAATTAAAAATATTTAAAAGATAATAAAATTGAGTTTACATTAGTTTTCCGACTCTTTCGTTGTAAAACTTTTTCGAGTTTTTTCTTTTGCTTTTTCGATAATATTCTTGGTTTGACATTAATTTTGTTTAAATCTTTACTTTTCGCAGATTTCGAGGACTTCTTATCTAAAACTAATGGATTGCAAGAATCGTATTTGGTTTCATCGAATTCAATGTCAATCCCGTCGGTCCTCATCTTTGGGTCAGACTTTTCTTTCCCATCATTGGTTTGTTTGGACTCTTTTGAGATGGTTTGTCGGGCCCTCCAATTAAATCTTTTATTAGTTTTACCCATAATTGAGCTAAAAATCAGGAAAATTATCTAAAATATTAAAAATCTAAATTTAAAAACAATTAAAAGGACTTTGCGTCACATTTAAAGCACGTGTTTATTAAAGAGAAATAAACAAACAGAAATCGTACTTAAAATACGTGCGCTTTTAAAAGCCCTTCTCGACAAATGAGCCCCAAATCCAAATATATTGGAGAACGAGGTTAAAGCTGCCATTTAAACACAAACCATAGCTGAGGAGGCAATCATTAGACGACTAATTTAAAGGGACAATGATTGCCATTATTTATTTTGAACTGTGTGTCAGTCAATTGCCTTCCATTGACTGATACACAACACATACATCAATAATGGCTACCATTTGTCCCCTAAAAAAGTCGTTTAATTATTCCCTCGCCTGTAATTTTATAAGATAACATTAAAGCAGTGCCCTCTATTATATAGCCCTGCTATTTATCTCGGTCTCCAATATACTTTTATTTTCGAGATAATACGGTATATAAATTCAAATCTGAATAATTAACGTCTTATACCGAAAATGAAAACCTTTTCCAATGTAAAGACAGGTTTATGTGACATAAAATATGTTATTTCTGACCCATGATATACTAGTGTATTCCCCAGGTGGACTGGCATTCCGGTCTAAATACATAAGATTTTAAAATTCTCTAAGGCGTAAATTTTGACAGAGTCAGATATTTTTAAAATTATTTTTATTTGACAGGAAGTTGTTTCCCATAATATTTAGCATTCGCTGCCAAAGAGCTTTTCAATTCGTTAAACTTAATTTTCATTCATTTTTCTGTTTGAACTCCACTAATATATTCACAATAAGTACCCTTTAAGTGATAAACTAAGACCGGACTTTATAAGTCATTTCGGGGATTTGGACCAAAAACAATCAGTTGCTATGACTTTGACTCAGTTATAAAGACCGGTCGTTATAAGCCATTCGATGCAATGACCGGTCATTTCAATCAGTAAAATAGATCTCAATTATTATGTTTAACATTCAGACCGGTCTTCAAATCAAATAAATTATAATTAATTTCTATTCAAATATGTTTTAATGAACGGTCACTAATGTCTTTATATTTGTCACTCATTTTTGATACTAATGTTTGATAAAAGCATTGACAGGAAACCAAATATATATAGGAAATGAGTTTTTATTCAACAAATTGTTTCGGCAATTTGTACTTTTTTACAGTTTGCTTAGAATGCTTTGATCTGAAATTACATATAAAGTCCGGTCTTTATACCGGTCTTAGCAACCCTTGGT
>JAQIWP010000596.1:0-22963 GCA_034695525.1 Euzetes globulus
CTCTCTCTCTCTCCCTCCCTCCCTCTCTCTCCCCCTCTCTCCCTCTCTCCCCCTCCCAAATGCTGTGTTCCCTCTATTCCTCTCCTCAAATAGAAACACATGACGTGTTTGTATGAGAGAAACAAACAAACATTTACTTTACTATCGTTGCAGTGAAACGCCAGTCCTCTGAACACCATATCTAACAAATACAAACATAAGTGTAAAAAGTTTCGAATCCCTAACTTTCGCTATTATAGTGTTATATACACTGTTATATGAAGTGACAATTTTTGTGCTGAATATAAAATTTCAATTTTTCTTCTCTAAAAATACAAAATGATTTTAGTTTTTCGCAGATCGTCCGCCTATTTTGCCACTGTTTTTACATTCATGTATTCAAACGAATTGTCTGAAAAATTCAAATTCAATGCTCTTTCTCCTATTTTTTATTACTTTTTTGTTTTGTATATTCAATACTTTGCTGAACGCCAGCAAAAAAAGTCTCCGGTTTTATATATTTGTTTGAATACGAATAACCTCTTTTAAGCGATAGGTTTTCTGTCTATTTCTGGAAATCCCTATCCTCTGCACTATTTTTCGCACCGAATATCTGATTTTGCGATTCATTGCATGTATTCTATGAATGTTTAAAATCATGAGTCAATTCCTTCAGCACTTTATTTGTTTTTAACACAATTCTTAAGTTTCAAAGAAATTTGTTTTCTCAGAGAGAACTTAAACAATTGCAGCACAAGAATAATGTTCTTGCAAAAGAAGAGAAACACGCATTCATTTCATCAGCAAAGCACTGTTTTCGCCCTATTATTCACTATTGAGTTGTCGTAAGATTGCATCCAATATTGACTACAGAATTGCACTGAATTTCAGTCCCTATTCTTTATTTTATTTCTTTATATCTGACTTACAATTTCCTGTCACTCAGTCACTGACTAACAAACATAATAGTGTTCGCTCTCTTATTCGCATTGTAGTATTATGATGGGGTCGCCAAGTGGGCACTCAATCCATAAAGTTGGGGCCAGATATCAGTTCCTTAGGGATTTAAACTCGTATTTGACAGCAATTATAGCGACCTTTCAATCAATGATTTTTCTGCACAGAAGCGCAAACTTTGACCCCTGACTGGTGGCCCCTCTTATTTGAGAATGTTTACACAAGGTTTTTTTCACGGCTAGTAAAATAAATAAATGCAAATTTTTTTTCTCATCTCTTCTGAAACATGGCTTTTGTCGCTAAAAATTTTTATATAAAATGCAAAACTCATGTCTACTCTCTCTGTGAGTATGGCTTTCCATTCGGATCGACGTTTGAAAAAATATTTATATTGTTTCCGATCACTATTTGCCCTTATTTTGAATCCATCAACTTTTTCACACACACACACACACACTCTTTGCATTGGTATAGTGTTTTCCAGTCAAACAGAGACAAACCGCCGTTCCCCAAATGAACAGTGCTCTTGGTCCTTATAATCGTACGAATATTGTTTATATATTCAAAGAGCGTTTGACTGAAAAGTTTTCTTTCTCTCTTGCATTTGATTTGTTTCGCACTGCATATCAAACATTGACTTTAAAATGAAAAATGCAGAATAGGCTCAAAATGTTACCATTCTGTGCATACATCTAGCATCCAGGCTCATTCTCTGTGCGCTCAAGTAATTGATGGTCGAATAGGTATGGTTTGGCTTCCAGTTTATACGTTTATGTTTTAATATATGGACTTCAATATAGTGTAGTGAAGAGTAATGTGGAGGATTGAGTCCTACTTTACTTCATCTTTTTTTTTCTTGGAAGAAAAGAGTGGCGTAACTGAAGAAATGGGGATTTATTATCATTTTCCTGTTCTTTTTCTTTAGCCTCTAATGTATACTGTATTTCATTTATTTTATTTTAGATTTTTTGCCCTTATTTTCAATGCCATGAATAAAATATTGGCCAAATCACAGCCAGAATACAAGTCCCAGAATTGATAGCAAAACAACACACGAACCCATTACTGGATTTATTGCATACCTTTCCTACAACTAATGCAACTCATCTCTCGATAGGGAATATACGGAAAACATCCTTCTATGCTGTGCTCTAATGTATCGAATATTTTCAATTTTCATATAAATATTCAGTGCTTTTAGGCTCAGAATTATTCTTCTTATGTGAAGAAAATACACTTTTGTTACAATATTTTTCTGCAAGAAATCCAATATTTATCAAATATTTCATTTGATTTAGTTCTTAGTATTCCTTCTAATAATTCAAAATAAGATTACGTTTGACTTTAAGTAACATTTGTTTTGAAAAATACTTAAGAAAATAATTCAATTTAATCGAAGAAAAACATTGATTCGAAAGGCATTACTCGAAATATGCATTTTTGGTCGAAAAACAAGCAAAATCTAATCCATTTATTTGATGTTAAGCACAAGAAACCAAATGTCTTTCTAACATTGGCACGCATTTGGCACAGTGGGTGAATGGCTGGCTGTGCTGTTATTCTGTGCTATGGCGCTGAAAATTATCCAATTTCCGTATTCTTTTGTATTACTTTTCCATTTCTATTCTCTACTATTTTTCTCAATTCTATGCTTTTTGCTGTCTTTATGTCTGTTATTTTCACTTATCTTTTATTTTATATATTTTTTTCTTTTTTATTCTTTACTCACATTTTCATCCAGTTTTTTGTTGCTTTTTCTTTATTAGTTTCTATTGGATTGAATGAAAAGTAAATGTTTTTACTTCCAATTTCTTAACTCAATATTTAGTATTTAAATAATTTTTTTTTCTCTGAGTCCCTAAAAAAAACTTTTGACAATTTTCTTTATGAATCGTTAGTTTAGAATTCAATTTGTGTTAAGACTATTTTCTTGAATTCTTCTTTCAAAATATTTATTAGATTCGGATATTCTGGTAATAAAAATAAGGATAAGTAGTGGGAAAGGCATTAAATCCTTAAGAAATATCAAACAAATCTTAGGATTTCAATAATTTTCTTCAAATAAATTTTCGACGAAAAAGTCGTATTCTTTTGGTTTAAAAAAATATCTTTTTTCCCTTTACTCTCATTATTCGCATTTGAATTACAAAATATTTTTGGCTCTCAATTCACATCTGAAAAGATGCGATAATTTAGTTGAAAATTTCATTTTCTCTTCAATTCTGTGCTATCAATACTAGTGTTCCAAACATAACGAGAATATGAGAAGAAAAATATTCTTTATAGTTCTGTTCGCGTTTTTTTTCAGTTTGAACTTTAAATTTAATCAAACGAAATGATATTCACATATGAAATGAATTCCATTGAATGTATTCCTATGAATACATAATTGAATTTATGTTTTTCTTATCCAAAATAACAGACAAATAGATGAAAGTAATTGAAAATATACGTCAGAATTGCTGTTAAATCGCTGACAGACACTCCGATTGCTATCAAAATAATATTTGTTACACAATATTTTGATTTCTAATTCAATTTTATCGCTGGAACCTAATTTAAAGTTCAAAAATTATGTTGTTTTTAAATTTAAGGCTTCTAGAAAACAGTCTATGCAAAGGAGCAGGCATAAAACTAATTGAGTGGATCGACATCTGTTCCCTCAATAGACTCGAACTCAATAATTAATATAAAAGCTATGTTTTTCAATAACTGATTATTCAATAGTCCAATAGAAAAGTTACCAAAACTTATCCATTAAAAACTTTTTCAGAGTCTGTACTCCAGGTTCTGAGTTATCATTAGTGAAGCAAAACCTTTCAATAACTGTTGTCTTGAATGTTTTGGGACCGACTCTATGTCATATATATATACAACTAATTTGATCTCTCATTTATTCATTCGTCTGTCCACTAATGACTTGCCTGTATATGTCGTTGTCATTGAGAGTATGACATTCCCCGTACTTTCAAATACCAGATGAGAGGGAACTACTGGTGAAACAGTACAGACAATAACTACCGAACTCTGCTTTTATTTAATATTTTTGTTAACCGTTAGACTAACTTATATTATATGAGAAGAAAAATTGTTTCCACGCATTAATGATCTCTATTGTTATATAACTCCTCCGTTGCGTTTTCCATTCATTTTTCTGCTTGATAACAGTCCTCTCACTCATTCGTCGTCTGCAATACCATCAGTGAAGTTGTTATAACTACTCCAGCGCTTAATACCAGAGAACTGTCACAAACAGATGATTTGGAAATAAAAAACAACATTTGAAAAGATATTTACAGATAGAGAGCTCAAAGATCTCTCCTGAATTATTAGGCAACTGTGCTCTGCACAACATGTAGTTTCCCCAATCAAGTTCTGCCATAATTGACTAGATGTTTAAGGCTGTCTCAAATTCAATTATTCTATACTTTTCTGAAGTTGTGCTGGCTTTTTTTCAAATTTTAATTCTTATTAAATATTCCTTTTTCTTTCATAATATTCTATTCGTTTGAAATTCTTATTATTCATTCAATATTTGAACAGAATTTTGTTTCCAAAATGATATTCAAATGAATTGCCAAGAACAATATATTCTTTTATTCAAAAAGAATTCTCATTTCAAAGAATAACTTGATTTTGAATTTGAATGAAAAGTTTCTGAATTTATTTTAATTAGTTTAATATTTTTCATCAAAAGAATTAATTTAAATCCAAAAAATCTTTTATTTCATTTATGAATTGAAAAATTTTTATTCAAAACACAAAGTTTTGCAATAAATTTGTACAGAATTTTCATCTGAAACCCAAATGAATGGCGAAAGAACACGAAATACTCTTCAGTTTTGACCATCATTTATATATTCAGGGTCTGTCTGTCCTCTCAAATAGCCTATAAATCATTTAGTAATATCCAAATTGCTCTTCACTGAAGAGTCAGTTTCAGTACGTGAGGCGTTTTTTTCCTCTGCTAGATATCAATGTCTGCCACAAACACACCGACCGCTATCCGCAACACAAGACTTATATGTATTGTCCCCGAAAACCATAATTTATGTAATCTCTAAACCGATAGACATTTGTTTGATTCCAATATATTCTCTATAAAAGTCTTGTTTATTATAATAGAAAATATCTATTTTTCCTTCAAAACTATCTGTTCGTTATTTTGATCCCAAAAGAGTAGATACTATTTTTTTTATCAATAAATTCGATCAGAAATTTGCTATATTTTCTTCCTCGACATTCAATAGTTTTCTGTTTCATATTTTTTGAGTATTTGTCTCATTTTTGATACAATAACAGAAAAGATTTCATTGATTTTCTTATAACTTTTACTCTTCAGAAATAAATTCCAAGAATTGATTTCGAAAGAGTTTTGATCGCCTTTCAAAATATATATTAAATTTTTGGAATATTTTTCTATATATATATTGAATTTTATTCTCCAATTCTTTAAATACAGTGTCAGAGAGAAAGTGTTTCAAATAGTTTCCTGTTATGTTTTCTCACTATTCCTTCGAATCGATTGTTTGGGAGAAAAAAACACTTTTTCTATTGATTTGTGTCTTAGGTTTCAAATAAAAAGTGAACCGAAAATTGTTTTGCATGTGAAAGCGCTAGTAAGACAGGGCCGACAGCACTGGTATCGTCTTATCAATCCATTGCCATATATTCTAATGGTGTGGTTGTCTTCGCAGAGCACTAGTATTGGTCTCTCAATTGTAAACATTTGTCACAAATATATCTCTGGTGTGATATATATTTGTTGTATTTCCCATCCAATCCATCCGTTGCTTTGCCTATTCTGAGCGATCACTTGAAGTGGATTTTCACTCAAACCTTCTTCTCTCATCTCCTTCTCTTCTTCTTCTTCTCCTCTCTGTTGCGATGATTGAAGTGAAGAGAAGAGGCTTTTTGTTACACATATCGCAAGTGCTATGTATTCCATGTCATATGCAGTGCACAGATATGCACAACAATTTTTATCCTGTTTTTTCTCCCAAATATCAACGAATATATTCTCCAAGAATTCTTTCTACACTTTTCTCTCAATAATGCAAAAGAAAAACTTCAAAAAATAATTTCTTATTTTTTAAAGTGTATTCTCATTCGTCCAATACTTCAAATGTTTAGTTTTCATTTCAAAGCTGAAAATTCGTTTAAAACAGAATTTTTTATCTGAAGTCTCAATGAATTGCAAACACTTCTGAATTTGAAACAAAAATCAATTTTCTGTCTATTCTTCTCCTGAGAAGACTTTCCTCCATAGACTTCTTCTCCTCTTTCGACAGAGACTTTTAAATTTTATTATTTTATTATTCATTCGTTTCATTAACTCTTCTTTTGATTATTCGGTCTCTCATTTCGTGGCCTTTTTTTCATTGCGATTCATATTCTCATGAATTATGCATTAAATTTTGAGTTCATTTTGAAACTAAAAAGTATTTTATTTCTTTTGATTCAAAATTTTCAGAATTCATTACATTTCGAAACTGAAATGAATTTCATAAATAAACTGTTCATTCATTTTAAATTAACATTTGTTTTATTGATTGAATTACACACACAGAAGAAGAAAAAAGAGAAAGATTAATAATTCTGAACGAAAAATAATAACATTGAGTGCACCGAAAAATTATTCAAATATGAAATTTGAATAAAAGCTAATAATTTTCTTTTTCTTTCTCTTCCCATTCAATACTATCAGCATATTATTATTATTGTAGCCAAGAGTATAAATATATTTTTTTTAAATAAAACAAAAGTATATTTTCAATTCAAATAATACACTTGACTAACATTTTCTTCCTGGAGTAGAAAATTGAAAATTCCTTCTGATATCTGTGTGTTTATAAATGATGTGAACGAATCATAAATAAAATCACATTTTCCAGCATTTGATAGCATTTCGTTTTCATCTCTCTCTGTGTATAACTCTCTCGACTCTTAAGAATGAGGTCATTTTACTTTGACTTCTAATGCAAGTAAAAATCAAATACTGCAATACTGTTTTTGCCAAAAGAATTCATGTTTTTTAGACATAAATTTTAATAAATTTATTCATAGACTTATAGAAATAGAAAAAAATAGTAAAAAAATAATATTTAATTTGATTTTTTTTTCTATAAACTTATGAATCAATTCATATGAGAGCGAAAACATAGAAACTTTTTTACAAGAATAAATATTTAATGACATATTTTTTTTGGTTCCGACAAGTTTTGTTTTTTCTCTGTTTTTACTAATAAATAAATGCAAAGCACAGAATATTACAGAACTGTAAACGAGATTCTGTTTTTTAAAAACTATGTTGTTTTTGTTGTGAACAGAATCGTAGGGAAAAGTTCATTAAATGTTAAATTTGAGTGAATATAAAGACACTATAAGACTAGTTATCTATAAAATAGTGATTCCTTTGGAATGTATTATATTTTTATTTTATTCTGTGTGCTGTTGTTGTTCTCTTGCAAACAATGTATGGCTTTCCCAATGAATTTATAGCAATAGTATTCAAAATTGATGAGATTGTAGTCGTATTTTTATGGCTTCTCTGCACAGCACAGCTCTGAACTGAGTGCCTCTAACTGTGCCCTCATCTCATTGAAGATGGAGAAGAAGAGTAATTCACTGATAACTTCATAGCATGAGATGCAATATTAAGTTTGCCCGTCGTATATAAGCCCTAAACTACTTTTGCACTGGTGTTGTCGACCCATAGCTGCAGTATATTCTTTCAACCCCTCCATTGCCTCCATTGCCTCTATCGCTCTCTTAAGAAATGCTTCTTAATTGCAAACCCATCTCCTTTTAGTCAATGGGGAGACACCAGGCACTCAAATATTCATGAAGCTTAAATGTGTTTTTTCTGTAGATAATTACCATGCTTCGTTGGTTTATTTTTCAACCTTTATAAATTCTAGTTCAAAACCTAGTTTATTAAAAATCTCAGACCTTTTTTGCATGCTTTCTTTATTAGCTAGCTTATAATTATGGCTATTTTTGTTTGAAATATGGAGCGTCTTAAGGAACTACTGGTGCGCTCTGGCATCTCGGATGAGCTTCGCTGCAAAATAAAAAGGAATTGTGTTATGAATAATGTATTTGTATTTTCTGAGTCTTGCAATCCTTGTTAGCAAACAGTAATGGATTGCGAACTGCAATACAAAACTGTTTCGCAAAAACCTTTGGCACTCACTTTCCATCGCCTTTTACTCTATTCAGTGCTCTCTGAAGTCTCTCCTCTCTGAACTTGATATTAACCCCAAAGTAAGGGAATGATGTGTTTTTAGTTGTGCGCCAAAAAGTTGGAGAAATTCCTGCGGAAATCTAAATGAGAACGGATTAGATATGTCGTAAAGACTAGTTGTAGAGCACAACACAGTTGTGAATATCTAATTATATTTTCCATTATATTCTGTGCTCCGGCTCTTGAAATAAGACTAATTAATTGATTCTTTAATTCCATTCATTGCATTCATAAATTGACTTTTGATAGTAGGGACTGTTGTATAGCACTTCCATTGATTATCATTAGTCAGTTTCAGTCATGAATTTTAATTTTTATGCCAAAAGTTGCCCAAAAATACTTCTTTTCCATCAATTTATGGAAACAAATAATTCCAGTTTTCAATAACAATATTTTTTTGACCTAATTGATTGTGAAATGAATTTCATTCTTCTGGCAATTGCTTCGGTAAAATAGGACTTTTCCATCTAATTCTAAGATGATTTTACTCTCTTTTCATTAGTGTTTTTCTCTCTCTTCGGTTAAATAAATCTTTAGTTCAAATCTGCTTTCAATCATTTGTTGATTCTTTTGAGCGCTTCTCTCAGTTTTGGGTTTTCTTTCTCTTTCTTTATCGTCAAGTCTTTTGTTCGGCTCTTTTCTCTTTATTTTATTGATTGCTATTCTTCTGTCGGTTTTGTCATTGGATTTATCATTCAATTTATTGCTCTTTTTCTCTCTCTTTTCCAAATGAAAAGCATTTTTAATTTTCTTTTTCAGTGTTTATCAGATTTAGACTTAAATTTCCTAAAAGTCTTATAAAAAGACATTTTTCACAATAATTCTGCAGTCAAATGAAAATTCATTTCTTATTAAATAATTATTATTCAGTAACAAAATGATGAAAAAATGGATAAAATGGTTTCTTAAAGAACATAATAAATTTTGACAAATTTTAGCTCAAACTTTCATTGAATTTTATTCACAGAATATTCTGATATTTTTCTAACAAAGAATAAATAAATAAATATCCGATTCATTTATTTTCATTAATTCGTAATTCACTTTGTCAACAGGCTATCCATCACCAGTAGATAACGAGCCCCCGGTCATGCCCCTAGTACCTGGACCACCGCAATTCTTCATGAATCATCATCCGACGCCCGTATCGCTGGACGGGTGGAAGTCTCCGCACAGCAACACATTAGAGCATAATTTAAAAAACAAATCACACCATAATTTAATACCCTATCAAAACAATTTAGACAATGTTAATAATGTAGACTTTGAGCCGACCTGTCTTATGAGGACTGCTTCCGGTTCGCTATTCATTCCAAATGGTAAGTACCAACAAAAAGTGCCTTTCAGTTCAATGTCTCCTATTCTTAGGCTACGATATGTGTGTATGTCATTCATCTATCAAAATAAACTTCACTTTAATTAATACGTTATTTAATCTAAACTTAAAGATTGAAAGCCTGTGCTCTTAATATTCACTTTGGCTTAGAATTCGCTTTTAATAGTGTTTACAAAATTAGTTCACATTTTTCCTCTCCTTTTCACTCAATCCTATTATAAATATATATTGAGTTCAAAACACTATTTTCTCGTATTATATAAAAGTTATTCTCAGTTTACTTAAGACAGAAAATTAATTCTCTGTAACTCGACTTTATTTTCTCTCCTCCATCTCCTCCCTGTTCGCTAGCACTGGTGTATGTGTGTGTCTTTTGGAGCACAGGCTTAATGTTGTAATGAAATAGAGTCAGTATTTTTTCAATTATGTTGCCGTTGTCTCCAAAACAGACGATCAGAATTCAATTTTGACTTTAAATTATTAATGATGTCAAACGACATCTCAAGACTTTCTCATATCGTATAGCATTCTCTCCGTAATTATTGCAGTACTGGCAACACATGCAATCTAATATAGCCAGGGTTAGGCTTAGTTGGAGGGCAACTATGTCATTCCAAATAAATCAAATTTGAATCAAGTTTTTAAGACATTCCAAACATATTTGAAACAAATTTTAGGCATCTTTTTGACTGAATCTTTCCGGAAAAATAATTGCAATTTAATGAACTTCTTATGAGAGATTCTGCAGGAATTCCTAATTATAATCAAGTAAATTTGGCCGACGAAACCCATTAAGCAATGTTTTTCTTCTAGTAATTGCTTTCTTATATTTGTTTCCGACGTCTCTCTAATTTTAATTCAATTTAATTCACAATTTAATAGACCTTTCGTTTCATTACTATCGATACAATCAATCGTTTCCTTTATTCGTATGCCATTCGAGTGAAATAGAGTTTATTTTTTCAATTATTTCTCTTTTTCTCCAATTGTTTGTATAGACGGTCACAAGGGATTGGGTACTAATCCACTCCAGTCCAACGATTACAATACTAGCGGAACGATACCATTGAAAAAATCAGAGTCCAAGAAAAACATTGATAGGTATGTGCTCATTTCGCTTATATATATTTATGGACTGACGACTGGCCAGAAAAAAAATCAATTAATCAATACATAATTATCGCAAACTTTTTTCCCTGGTATCGCGATTGCCTCGACCATTGCCTCGACGAAATTGTTTTTATATTATGTTCTCTATTCTGGTGTTAATAAACGGCTCATATATTTGAGGCCCCCATAAGTCATACCGTATTTCACATTATATCATATTCTTCTCCTTTTGCACCGTTTGGTTTGGTTTCGTTTTTGATAAATGCTCTGAATCTGTCGAAAATCAGTGGAAAGGAATATTCTGTTCCACACACACACACACACACGATAGTTTGCTCCCAATGATAGATATGGTACCACTGAATACCAGATCCATTTTTCTGTTGCCTTTGATAACAAACAGATTCTGTGCCTCTTTTGCTTTGAAATTATTACTAAATTATACAATGAATTAATATTTTTTTCTCTTTGCTGTAATTTATTTTATGGTCTTTAGTTAGGATTTTTATTTTTTTAGCAAAGTTCTCCTATTTGGCCGATAAACCAGGTGATTTATTACAGTTCAGTGTTCGGTAATGTTATATAACAAGCAAAAAAAATCAAATTTCGCTCCAAAAACCCAATTATTACCGAAAAAGACCGGAAAATCATATGTCAGAAGCCATTCATTAATTATGTCAATCAAAATGATTTGACTCATTAAACTTTCAATTTGATTAAATTACAATAATTTAGCTTGAACAAAAACAAATTTCAATTATTACAGAAAGTAAACTAGAATACCACCTTGATCATTTGCCTTATTCTTATAAATTAGTCATTAAGACAATGGCGAAAATGCAATTTTAATCACAAAAAACATTAATGAACTTTAACTCAACCTTTGACTCAAATCATGTCTTTCAATGAAAAACATAACGTCTTTAATGACTGACTCGAGTTGTAGCCAAATATTGCCGCCAAAGATCACCAGAAAGAGATCCATTGCTTAAACAATGTCTTTGCAAATACTAATGAAACGAATGTCTTGTTTGCAGTCAACTGCCATCAGTAGTTCCCGTCCGCAACCACTTCGGCCGACCACTGGCCTCGCATCTGTCATCGTCGCGGTTCCAACCATTGGGCAAAACCTTGTCATCGGTGTCCTGCAGCTGGAGATCAACTGCCATCGCATTTATGTTATTATCGTTAGCGCTATTAATCGCCATTACATTTATTATAAGTAAGTCTTCAGTTGATTGTCTCCTTTAATGGCCAGACAAAAGCGATAGCGACACAGACCCCACAGACTCATCACTTATTTATATCTCTTTCTCTGGTTTTTATTCTTCTATTGATATTAAATCTCAGATATCTTTGTCTCTCTCTCACACTTAGAGCCTAACAGTTGATCTGATCTTTGAATCCATAGGTCTTCCGCTGATTCCTTTCCTCTCCTCCTAAGCTCTGAGCTGTTGTCCAAAGGATTTATATATTCCTCTAATTCTTTGTTTTTTTGTTTTGTTTGCTTTATTTTTCGCTTATTCTCTGTCCTCGTCTTCCAGATCTTAATCTAATTCCTTCCTCTCATTCAGTCCTCTTCTTTTGCATATTCTTGAGCTGAAATCACAACAAGAGATTCAGTCGCCTTCCTCTCAGACTTTGTCTATGTCTTCGATTATTTATCTGATCTCTAATTATATCTCTGATCCGATTCGTCTGTCTTTTCTCACAAATGAGTGGAAAGACATGAAAAAAATATATTCATTTCATTTGAATTACAAATAATTTGTTTTCACATTAATTCCGAAGACTTTTTGTTTTCTGGCTTTCATTTCGTTTCAAATGATTTTTGTGTTTTTTTTTCAATTTCTTTCTCATTATATTCTAAATAATTAATGAAATGAAAGTTATTCCGAGTCCTTTTCCTGGAAAAAGCCATTTCTAATTACCAAGACTCTGCTGCTGAAGGCCTGACATATAGTTCTTTGACGATCTGTTCCGCCGCCGAACAGTTCCAATAATATAGACCTCATGAAGAGAATCAATTCCCTATCCTTTGACTTGACATTTATTAAGTCATTAATGTTTTATTACAAAAGTATTACAAAACTAATCTTTAATTTCTTGGGAGACTCAGAGCTGGAGAGCTCAGGAACCAAATGAAAACTAAGGCTTTCCTCTCATTTTCTAATCTTATTTAACTTTTTTTTCTTATCTATTTTTGCGACTCATTCTCTGAATTATTCATTCATCCATTCATTCCGTCCTTTCATTTGATGAGTTTATTCATTAAAATTTTGTTTTTGTCTTTCATCTTATAATTAAGGTTCTGCTCTGTCTTCTGGCGGCTTAAGAGATGGAACCAACTGTGCTGTGATGGTAGACGACATGACAGAACCCGAGCTTAAGACCGGCGGTGCCGGCAGTGATGGCAAAAGTAAGAGATCTGTTGTTACCACTAGTGATGAGATAATACTTACAAAACGATGGCATGAATTGCATGACTTGACTACTAATACACTGAATAACAATATTAACGATAATCTAATAATAAACGTAATTAACGATAATGAGGGCAGTGCTGACCTCTCAATGCATGTTTCGGGCGGCTCTGGTGCCGGTGATCGCTCTGATCCCCTCATAATTGATGACAATTTGGAACAACTCAACAAAATAGGCATTCCTTTAGCACTAGAATTACTGAACAATGAGTTGAAATTGAATTCAGACTCGAATTCAGTTAATAATGTAATTGACTTTGTTGTTGAAGTCGATGATAACAGCAGTCTGTTTGGTCCTAACTTGTCATTGAAGACCAGTTCCAGCGCCGAACAGTCCTCCACAGCTAACCCTACCTCTGTCTCCACTCAACAGTCAATTAATGTTAATTTAATTCATCAAAAATTAGATAATTTGAATGAAAAGATTAATTCGTTATTTGATGCGAACGTAGATCTCAATAATGATATCAAAAGTTGCGAAAAATATAATCAAATAACAGTTCAGACATTAGCTGATGTTAACAGTGATGGCCATAAGTGTAAGTCCTCTGCAGAACGCCATTCCTAAGCAGACCAAATCTAAACAAAAGGCTTCCCCTACTTCTCAATATTTATATTCTTCTTCGCCCACAAAATGCTTACAAACCCTTAAGTTCTAAGCAATTATTTCGGCATTTTTTTGTTAGTCTCTAATGAATAACATTTTTATTGCATTTGAAGTGCTTTTTGTTTTATTATAATTCGGGGTTTTATTTGAATATAAATTACTTTTATTTTTAGACAAAAAAGTTGTGTTTTTCTTCTTCTCATTCAATCTTTTGCTGCGAAAAGCAATTCAAATGAAATTCAATTTAATCTTAACTTTCGTTGCTTTTGATTCCTCTTTTGAATGCAAAGCAAAGCTTTTTTTTTTGTTCTATTCTTTTAATTTGAATTAATTTGAAATTTGAATTAATGGTGTGTTTGCTCTGTCCTGTGCTATCTGTGCGGCCGTTAACAGTGCCGATACCATTGCCAGCAAAGACTTATCCACCGGAACCGAACAAGTTCACTGAAGTGCAATTTGGTAAAAGACATTCACATCGAGTGCCTTCGTTTGGCCACTGGAACATCCATTTGGTGCAGTCGGAGCCCTCTCTGGTCAAATTCAATGTCAGCCTACCCTTGGGCTCGACTGTGGGCGTCTACGCCAGCCGTGATTCGGTGCCAACCCATACCAAATACGATTTTATGGAGATCATTGGACGGCTGATGGGCGCCGGACGACAGCCCAGGGCTGCCGCCAACGAGAAGCTACAGTACAGAGAGTTTACCCGATTCCTGGACAGAGGCAATTGGTTTGTCTCTATCTATAACGACGCTATGATGTCGGCCGACATATCACTGGTCTTTTCCGTCGGTGACGAGTCCAATATTCCCTGTCCATTCGACTGTCACGGACATGGCGTCTGTGTGATGGGCACCTGCAAGTGTGACGCCGACTACGCCGGAGATAACTGTGCTTACAGTACGCCATCCATTGTTTGATGCATTTATTCTAATCTGTTTTTCTTATTGATTTAGGGGTTTGTCCGGTCCTGTGCTCAGGTCGTGGCCAATACTCGAACGGTGAATGTCAGTGCAGCTCCGGATGGAAGGGAAAGGAATGCCAGTTGAGAGAAGACGAATGTGAGATAAACGATTGTAACGGACATGGTGATTGTGTGGACGGCGCCTGTCATTGCTTTCCCGGATATAAAGGAAAGCATTGCGAAGACGGTATGTTTTGAACACTGGTCGCTCTGCTCTTGCAAAATGCTTAACCCCTTCTATTTAACAGTTGACTGTTTGGATCCGGACTGTTCAGGTCATGGCCATTGTGTGGCCGGTATGTGTCTGTGTGGTAAAGGCTGGAAAGGTGCTGACTGTGCCGAACCGGACTCAGATGCCATTCGATGCCTACCCGACTGTTCGGGACATGGCAACTTCGATCTACAGCTCCAGCAATGTATTTGTGACGAACGTTTTACTGGACCCGACTGTTCCCAAGGTTTGTGCCCATTGTCTTGTTAATTGAATTGTCCTTTAATAATCTGTGCCATTCTTAGAACGGTGTGACCTCGACTGCGGAAATAACGGCCACTGCCAGAGCGGTGAATGTCTGTGCGATGACGGCTGGACAGGCACTAAGTGTAGTGAAAGGCTTTGCGATCCTCGATGTTTAGAGCATGGTCAATGCAAGAACGGCACCTGCCTCTGCATTCAGGGCTGGAATGGGAAGCACTGCACTTTAGGTATAACTTGTTTTTCAATTAAATTTCGATTTGTATTTAATGTATGATTTGTGAACTGAATAGATGGCTGTCCCAAGTCATGCAACAATCACGGAGACTGTGTACAAAGGACTGGCGAATGGATCTGTGAGTGTGCCACTGATTTCGGTGGACAGGACTGTAGTGTTCCCCTCGAGAATGTCTGCGATGACGGCAAAGACAATGACAACGGTTTGGACTAACATTTAAACTGACTCTTCAACTAATCTAAACCTTTGTTTTCCATTGATAGACGGTCTGGTCGATTGTGCTGACCCGGAGTGCTGTTCTCGTAAGTCATCTTTTGATTGGCATTTTGACTTAAAATCATATTTTGATTAAACTTTTAATCTCTTTTATTGACTGTTTCTGTGCAGAGAAAGTATGCGAAGGCAAACAGTTGTGCTTCTCTGCATCTGATCCACAGGACATCCTTCTACGTAAACAACCGCCCGCTGTCACCGCCTCCTTCTTCCAGAGGATGCAGTTTCTCATTGAAGAGGAATCGGTTCAGAGTTATGCACACAAAGTGGCGTTCAATGACAGGTAGGCCTCCATTCCCTATTCTCTATTTGAGTTGATGCCGACCCTCACAAATGGAATTCCTCTCTCTCTTCCATTGACTTTGACTTAATATCTAAAAACTAATGGTTCACTAAAATTATTTTTCAAAACGACTTCTTCTTTATTGAAAAACTCGAATATAAATCACAAATAATTTCTCTACTCTTTTATTGCTTTCCTCTAACACTTGAAGTCTATTCTGGAACCGATTCAACGACAGGTCAGTCGTCAGAGTCTTTTCACTTAACACAACATTCAACACATTTGACTTAACCCTTGTTTTTAATTCCTTCCCCAAAAACCATAACTTTTCTGCACTTAATTAACACTAAAAACGTTTTAATCATTTTATTAAACATTTGAATCAAATTCTTTTTGGTCACAATTTTTGAATAAAATATTTCTATTCTTCAGTCGAGCGTCGGTTATAAGAGGACAGGTTGTCAATCATGGAGGACAGGGCATTACTGGTGTCCGCGTCGGTGTCGCCACTGACCCGATGTTGGGCTTTACTCTGACCCGCGATACCGGATGGTTCGACCTTATGGTGAACGGTGGCGGCGCTGTGACCCTTCACCTCCAGAGGGATCCATTCAGACCACTGCAACGCGTAGTTATGGTTCCATGGAATGAGATTGTGGTCATCGATAGGGTTCAGCTGACCATCGATGACAGGAGTGGCGATCCCCAGAAGATTGGCATTTGCATTGACCACGACTACGACCAGATGAAGCCCACAGTGTTGGCCACTTGGAAGCACACCTTCCAAGGCGGCTGTTCCGCTAATTCGGCACTTCTGGCCGAGTCTCGTGTGGTACAGGAGTCGCTCCAAATACCGGGCACTGACCTGAATCTGGTTTACCACTCCTCGCGAGTCAATGGCTATCTGTCGACAATCGAACTCCAGTTAACACCCGATAAGATCCCACAATCGCTTCGTTTGGTTCATCTAAAGATCGCCATCGAAGGCATTCTCTTCGAGAAGACGTTCGAAGCGGATCCGACCATTGTCTTCACCTATGCCTGGAATCGGCGCAATATCTACAGACAAAAAGTGTTCGGTTTGGCCACAGCTATGGTTCACGTGGGCTACCAGTACTCGAGCTGTGCCAACATCATTTGGGACGTGCAGACCGTCCAGTTGGCCGGACACGACATGTCCATCTCAGAGATCGGTGGCTGGAATCTAGACATTCATCACAGATATAACTTTCACGAAGGAATCCTACAGAAAGGGGACGGCACTAACGTCTATCTCAAACAGAAGTCCAAAGTCATGCTGACCACAATGGGCGACGGACAACAGCGCCCACTACACTGTCCCTATTGCAATGGCATAGCCAAGGATCAACGTCTGTTGGCACCGGTGGCACTGGCCTCTGCACCTGATGGCAGTCTCTATGTGGGAGACTTTAATTTGGTCCGAAGAATCAAAACCGATGGAAGTGTTCAGACAGTCATCGAATTGAGTGAGTCCTCTGTCGCCTACAAATATCATTTGGCTGTCGGTCCCATCGACGGAAAGCTCTATTTCTCGGACCCGGAAAAGCATCAGATCCTCCGCGCCATTAGTTTGGACCAAATACAAGATCCCAGAAATAATCTGGAAATAGTTGTGGGCACAGGCGTCAAGTGTCTGCCCGGCGACCGCAGTGCTTGCGGCGATGGAAGGCTGGCCCGAGACGCTCGACTCTCGTACCCCAAAGGACTGGCTATTGCTTCGACGGGTGAAATATTTGTGGCCGACGGCACTAACATTCGATATGTAGACACCGCCGGCGTTATTCACACTCTGATCGGTGACCACTACCACAAAAGTCATTGGAAACCACTGCCCTGTTCCGGGTCTATCCCCTTACAAAAGGTTGCACTCCGTTGGCCCACACAACTGTCCATTTCTCCAATCGATAATTCACTGCATATTCTGGACGACCATATGGTACTCAAACTGACTCAAGACAGACGTCTTCGTGTAGTCGCCGGTCGGCCCTCTCATTGTTCTTCTGTCATAACTGGAAACCAGGAGGAAGTGCCAAATGCAGAGACGGGAGAGTCATTCGCGCCGTAAGTTTTGCATTTGTTTTTAGTCTTTAATATATTAATACTAATTATGGTTTCGTTTATTGCGATTACAGACAAGTATTCCTCGAAACGCCTCAATCGATAGCATTCGGACCGAACGGTGACCTCTATATCGCCGAAAGTGATTCGCAAACCATAAATCGGGTCAGAATAGTGACGGCAGCGGACAACCGGATCCAGCGATTCGCGGGCGCAGACCTCAAGTGTTCGTGTATGGACGTGGCCTGTGAGTGCTATTCGGCGGACCTGCTGGCTATCAACGCCAAACTGTCCACCGTCTCATCCATTGCTGTAACGCCTGACGGACGGCTCCATATCTGCGATCAGGAGAACCTCCGCATCCGTACTGTCCTTTCGCCACTTCCGCAACAGAACGCACAGAATAACGAATACGAAATCGTGTCGCCGTCGGATAATGAGGTCTACGTCTTCAACAGACACGGCCAGCACGTGATGACTCGTTCTGTGCTGACCGGACAGTCGATCTATACGTTCAGCTATAATGTCAATACATTGAATGGAAAACTGAGTTCTGTTACCGATTCGGCCGGAAATAAGTTATACATTCTTCGCGATTACAGCAATCAAGTCAAGAGCATTGAGAACAGTTCCGGCGGTAAGTGTCGGCTCCAGATGTCCCGCTTAGGAATGTTGCAGTCGTTCACAACACCCGAGAACTTCGTCACAAAACTGACATATTATGGCAATACCGACGCCCTGTTGGCCACCAGAACCGACTCCTGGACTAAGTCTGTTGCCTATCATTATGACCAATATGGTCGGCTGACCCGAGCGGTCAGGCCTTCCGGAGATATCATTGATATGAAGTACAAGTTGGGTATCGATGGCGCCCGCGTTTCCATCGATAAGAATGGCAAAGAACTAATGAAACTTCTTATCGAAGGCCAGGACGTCAGTAGTGTCGGCACCAGTGATGACGAACAGCCCATTATCTTACAGAAAATCAGTGCCAAAGACTCGAAGATCACCATTAAGTCAAGTGATACGAGTATAACCGAAATCGAGTCATTGGCCTCACCGGTCATCAGTGATATGTACCCGAAGATGGCGGAAACGTGGCCACTGCCCTCTAGGATGCGCCGAATAGCCAACGATGAGACCAATACCCGCATCGAATGGAAGCATTACGTCCGGCGCAGCTCTAAAGACAGACAGTCGACTGAGAAGAAGATCGCGACCGTCGGCCGCAAACTCAAAGTGAACGGCGAAACTGTTTTGGCCGTCGAATTCGATCGCGAGTCACGAGAGGAACAGCTGCTCGACAAAGACATGAAGCCAATCGTCACCGTTAACTACGACAATGTGGGCCGACCTCTCAAATGGACGTCCAATCATAACCTAACGCCTGTAGCCCTTGAATATGACCGCTTCGGACGACTTTCCAGTTGGATAAGGGGACAGCTGTTGATCACAATGACCTATGACACCAACGGCCGCCTCTCTGAGGTCAGACAGGCAGACAAATCGGGTCGAATGTATAAGTACTCGGACAGCGCCGCCTCTCCCTCCGAAATCATCGAGCCATCAGGCAGTCGTTATCTGATCCAATATGACCAAAGCGGAGGCGTGACTGCAATCATAACCCCTGCGGGCCATCGCCATGAGATCGGACGCCAGACATCTCTGGGTTTCTATAAGTTATTGTATTTAATGCCGGGAATGAAAACGCCTTATATTCTGCATTACGACGACTCCAACCGTATTATCGCCAAACTGTTGCCCGAAAACAGCGGCCGAACAGTCAATGTGTTCAACAAAAACGGTTTGTTGGAGACCCAGTTCTGCGGCATCGAGAAGACTGAGTTCGCATATCATGACGGCACCGACCTCTTGAAGGCTGTCAATAAACAGTTCACCGACTTTTCCGACTTCAAAGTTGACTATCGATATCACGGATCGCTTCTTAAAGAGGAACGCCATCGATTCGGCGCCAGATCTGCCTTCAATGGCTACAAATTGCGATATAAATACAGTTCTGGAAAGATATCGGAAGTAGAGTTCGAACTCCAGGGACGGGGAGTCGAGACCCGAAAGATTAAACGGAACTCAGCCACCAGTGCTCTCGAAGGCGTCGACACATTCGAGATCGTCCGCCGAAACGTCAATTCCGTTCAGAGGATTGACGAACGATCGATGAAGTCGATCGGCACTGACTCTTATGGCCGGCCAGTACTGATCACTCTATCTGTTTGGAACAAAGAGCTGTTCTCGCAAGTGATTCACTACTATCCGCACCGGTCGCGGATCAGCGAATCCCGAATGAAGTTCGCCAACAATTATCTCATGAATAACTACAGTTACACTTTGGACGGCTTCGTGGAACAGGTCAGCACTTCTTCCGTTGTCAGCAAATATGTATACGACGTGGCCGGAGATGTGAAAAGCGTTTGGGAGGGCGACACCCATATGACAATCAGGTCAGTCATTCATTTGTTGCCTTTCTTTTAAAGCATGTCTTCTCTGATGATTAAAATCTAATTCTGAACACAACTTTCTGTTCATTATTTTAATTAAATTTGGTTTGTTTTGTTCCCAGACGTGACGAGTCCGGTCGCGCCAAAGGCTTCGGCGACGGGTCTGACCTCTACTCGATCGATGAAAGAGGTTATGTCATTAGCAGAGGTCAGGACCGTTACATTTGGAACTCTAACGGACAGCTCCAGTCTGTGACCAAAGACGACCAGCGAGTGATTCATTACTATTATGACCACAAACAGCGATTAGTGGCCAGAAAGGAGTCAACTGGAAATGTGACGCAATTCGTGTACGACGAGAGTCAGCCCTCGCGGGTCACTCACTGTGTAGTCGATGGCCGTATCATTGGTTTCGTGTATGACATGAACGGACACTTAGTGGCCATCACTATAGAGGGCACCAAATATTATGTGGCGTCTGATCACTTGGGATCACCCGTTGCCGTCTTCAACAGCGACGGTATTGTCGTCAAAGAGGTTGTGCGCAACGTTTGGGGCAAAGTTGTCAAAGACTCGAACGCCGGCTTCTGGCTGCCCATCGACTTCCGCGGCGCCATTCGTGACCCGACCACTGGTTTAGTGCACTTCATTGGCGATCGGGTGTACGACCCGCTGATCGGCCAATACTTGAGCCCCAATTGGGACCAAATCGAGTCATTAGTCCGAACTCCGGAGAGACTACATTTGTATAGATTTAGAAATAATGATCCGATAAATAGTGATTCAAAAGAGTCGGAGCCGCTCATGACCTCTCTGTCTGAGTGGTTGCCCTCAATCGGTGTCAATATCGACGACATATTTCCTAAAGACAGTGAACGTAATATAAGTCCAACGGTTCCCGTCATCTCAGGTCTGGAGTGTCAGTCCGTCAGACTGTTGTCCGCATTCAAAGAGCTGTCGATTGCGACCAAAAGTGGCGTTCGATCGGACGCTAGTTATCGAACTTTAGGCCATTTAAGTGTTGCTTCTCTGCCATCGACTATGTCTTCAGTGATAATAAGCAGAGGACAGACGCAGACTCTCGTGACAAGTGTCGAGACGGAGACCAGTCCTATGATTAGTTCAGTGCTTACCTCAGTGTTCAACAGCAGCCAATCGTTGGCCATATATCTGCCCCATCACTCCCAGGACGAGTTCTTTTTCGTCCAGCCGGACGCCAGTCGAGCACAGCCCGACCTGGACCAGCTGCAGCGCCTGGGCTCAATGGTCAACGTCAGCCGGCCCTCCGATAGCGCCGACAGCACTAGTCATACACTGATGGCCAGCGGAAACCTCTTATTGAATGTTAGATATGGTGTAACCACTGATGAAGAGCTGCGTCGCGTCACCCGAATGGTGCGCCGGCGGGCCGTCGAGGAGGCCTGGCGTCGAGAACAGCATTACGTAAAGCTGGGCTTTAGAGGACTCCTGAAGACCGATTGGACGCCAGACGAACGCCAGGAACTGATCAAAACAGGAATGGTCTCCAAGTATTTCGGAACAGACATTCACGGCATCGAACGGTTTCCGCAGTTGGCCGACGATCCCAATAACGTAGTCTTCAGGCGAGACGTCCAGTCCCGTCGACGGAGAAGCCGTTCCCGGCGCCAGAAGGCGTCCGCTCCCTATAATATGATGTCGATTGTCATCAATCAGTAAAAAAAATCAGTTAATTATTAAATAAACAATTTTTTTATACAAAAACCACAAAATTGTGACAAAAGTTCTGATAATTAATGATAAAAATTAAGTGAAATTTTGCTTTTTTTAAACACAAATCATTTGTCGAAATATGAATTCAATTGATATACAAATTGTTGTGTTTTTGATATCTATATATAAATTGAAAGACAATTGAAATGAGAATTGAATTTAAAGCTAAGAATTAATTGTATTTTTCTCTGTCCGACGAAACCATTAGTTTTTGTTTCAATTGAAGTCTTTATTTAATTATTATTTTTTATGATTGACTTTATATTTAAGTGAAATAATTTGAATGTAAATAATGTACAGAATGTTTGTTGCGATTAATTTGAAGTTTTTTTTTATTTAATTTAATTTTTATTTAAAAAATACGTTTACTATCTCTTATCGATAGACAGATCTCTTAAACTATTTCTTAAAAGAAAATGAATCTATAATTTGTTTAATAATTTTTATGTCAAACGAAAAAGAAATTGATTTAAATTATTGAGAAAATCACTGTAAAAGTCGTCTGTCGTTTCCCTATCTGTCTGTCGGTTCTCTCCGTTTATTAATTACTAATTAATTGGAAAAATTTAATTAAAAAAATAAATTTAAGTCAAATTTAATAGAATATAATTTTTGATATATTCTATTGTCGGCCGAAAACAAAGACCACTGAAAATGACTATTGAATTGAATTATAATTGTATTTAAGAGTCAATTATATGATAATTATTGATATGAAGCCAGAGATG
>JAQIWP010000597.1:0-22956 GCA_034695525.1 Euzetes globulus
CCCCGACTCGACTCATATTCTGACGCATTCTTTGATGGTAAGACTGGAACTCCAGAGGTGGCACATGAAGACCAGTCTCTCTTATCCACCAAAGAAAGGGAGAGTCTTCATCGCCGGGAGTACCCAAACGTGTTTAGCAGTTCCATAAAGGCCTTTAAGCCAAGAGCTGAATACCCTTTAGACCATCACTTCGTGAAGAATATCGGTTTGGGTGACATCACATCTGAGCCATTGAACTCTGGTGGTAAGACCGGCACTTCAGTGGCACTTGAAGGTCGGCCCCGCTTGTCCACCAGAGAACTTGGTTGCTTTGCTTCTTGTGATGTCTGCTCTGATCGGAACCATTTTGTGCTGAAACCAACTAATCTGTTGTTCCCATCTCTCATCTCCTATTCCCCCGACTAGACTCATGATCTGACGCATTCTTCGGTGGTAAGACTGGCGCTCCAGAGGTGGCACATGAAGTTCAGTCCCTCTTATCCACCAAAGAACGGGAGAGTCTTCATTGTCGGGAGTTGTTGTCTCTATTGTCACTGAATTCTACTCAACTGATGATTGAATTCTTTTAAATTTGTTTAATTGTTAAACATTTTTATTAAATTTATTCAATTTTTTAAAAATATGTTTCAATGAATTTATTGAAAAATTAAAGCCAAGAATATATATTACAAATGATTTAAACGATAAGTTAAAGTTAGGGTTTTCTCATCGCAAGCATTGCATTGATTTCCCAAACAATTGCTCTTAAATTGTCTATAATTTCCTTAATTTGTCGGTTTTTCAAAAGCAATAAATCCTCCAAATCTTTGTGTTCTTTATCTAATTGTTTAACTTTAGGATTTGCCGACTTCTTGTCCTCTGATTTATGGAAGTCTTCGTCTGCCATTGGAATAATTGATTCAATTTGAATGTAATCGATGGCAGACAAGCATTCGTTGCACTTCTCGTAAGTCTTTCGCAAACGTTTGAATAAAACTTCAATAGATTTAAGCAATTCTTTAGTTCTGAGTTGTCTTTCCTGACTTATGGCCTGTTGGGTGCCATTCGGGGGAGACATCATTCTGAGCGATGAAAACAGTTCTGCCGTTTTGGTGACGATCTCTTGAACGGTCTCGTGTCCGACCCGACACAAGTAAGCGATGTTCATATTGGCCACATTTCCCGCCATTGCCTGTTGTTGTGCCAATTGTCCGCTCATTTGCTGGTTCTGTGGCTGACCAACACCCGCCTGACCACTCATTCCACCCGATGTCGATGTAATTGAACCATCAATTTGATGACCGATCGCCGCATTTTGAGACATATTTGCTGACATCGATTGTGACGAAGAGACGAACGGCGACGACATTTGCGACCCACCAGAGGATGACATCATATTTGAAGACATGTTTGGATTCATTTCAGTAATGATTATTGAATTATACTTTAATTCAATAAATCGGCAAATATTTCAAAAATAATATCACATTTGAATCGTAAACAAAAACAATTTCGATTCATAAACAACGTTACAAAAAGTGACAAACTTTTGGCCATCCATTCAATCAATCATTTATTGCATTAATAAAATCATTGATTTGTCATTGATTTTTGATAAGAAAATAACAATTTTATTGGAATTCCAATAAAGAGGTAAAAAGTTACCTGGCAAACCTACCTCTTATCTCAATTATCTCAAAATATTTCTATAGATGTTATGTAATAAAAGATAAAAGAGAGCTGAAAGAGAGGTGAATGAAGTTTCAATGTCGACGCATGCCTTCAATGCAATAATTGTTTCTTTCAGTGCAGACGTATTCTGCGTTTTGTCCCAATTTTATGCATTTGAAGTGTTGGCACAGAATTGGCGCTAATTATGAAGACAGCGATTCCAACCATATTTTAATTCAGTTCGCACTTTCTAATTGGGTTTTAATTAATTTCTAAATATTTATTATTTTGGTTTATTTTCCGTTTGTTTTGTGTTTTTATTTTCTGCTTCAGCAATAATCATGGATAACCATTGTAAAAACGATTCGAGGTATTGACTAATCATTTTTGTTTAATTTTTAAAAACTAATTTGTTATTCATTTGTTCTTTTGTGTCATTTTTATCTACATTTGATTTTGTCATTTGTTTACTAAAAACCTCAAATGAAAATTATTAGTGACTCGAATCCAGAGCAACCGTTTGAGAACTTTTCTGACATTGAATTAAACAATGAATCTAAGGAAACATTGAATGACATTTCAGTTAATTATAACAACAATTATATTAATTGCAATGCAAAAGATGTTATAATATATGAGGCAAATACTGACGACTCATTCAATTATGACAGCAGTTATGATAATAATATCGATGTCTTCGATATTAATGATTATGAGAACAAAATCAAAGGACTTTCAGCAGAAAACTCAAAATTGAACCAACAATTGATTGGATTTGAGGAACAGATAATTGATTTGATTGACGATAAAAAATGTTTAGAAAAGTCAACCAAAATCAGAATCGATTCATTCAAACAGAAAATCGATTCTTTTGTCTTAACAATTGAAGAACTCAAGCAAAACGTCTTAAGCTTCGAATCAATTAATTGTGAACTCGAAGAAAAAATTAACCAAAAGCACAAAGAAATGGATAAAATCAAAACATATTCCCAAGAGTTTGAAGATAAGGTAAGAAAAAACTTCTTTACTTTTGAATAATTAAAACTCAAAACAGAAGTGGATTTTTAAAAAGTTTAATGTCTTTAATGTTTAGATTTATGCGTTATTTTGCAGGAAAACTGAACCAAAAACAACTTTTTATTAACACATTTTCAATTCATAAGCCCTTCAAGTAATCAAATCATTAATACATTTCTTCAAATACTTTCCTATTTGTAGAACAAGTTTTAGTGTAAAGATGTCCTCAAAATCGATTAAACCCAAAGAATTTCTAAATTAATTAAAATATTCTTTTTTTATGAAGTAATGAAAATTCAGTGAATTTATTTCATTCGTCTCCATTTGGCTCAAGAAAAATGTGTTAAATCTTTTCATCTTTAATTTTTTCTCCCAATTTTCAAATCAAACGAAAAGAAGAAGAAAAAGAGAGACTTTTAATTATATTTCGTTTGAAATTTATTTGAAATTAGTTATTATTTTTCTTATTCAGTAAATATTTTTGTGATTAAATATGATAATAAGTTTGATTTAGAAAAACGTATTTAAATGAATTGGTAGTGAAATATACGTCAAAAATATTGTCGTTCTGAATTCAAGGTAATTTCCTTCAATAACTTAATCGAGCGTTTATTCCTAGCATTAACACTGAATAATCGTAATTATGGTCATTATTTAAGCCATTTATTACTATAACTTAACCGAACACTCGATTTGATTGCTTTTCAAATCATTTGTTTCTTTTCTTTATTTTATTATTTTTTTTATTATTTTTTTCAAACCATATTTTTATAGTCAATATTTCATTTCTGTTTATTACACCTTTTATTTGAACTGAATTACGATTTAATTAATTAATATAATGGCAATTGTTTTCAGTTATTGCACACAGAGTTTCAATTATCTGAAGCCAATAGAAGAGAAACGGAATTGCTTTTGTCTCTGAGTGTCGCCAATCGGGCGCTCAATGAAGAAAAATGTGCAAAATATGAGGCAATCGAACGACTAAACCAGTTGTCTCTCAATTGCATCGATAGAGACAAACATATTATTGAATTGAATTCCAGAATGGATTCACTCAAGAAAGAGATCTCAGACAAAGACAATGAGCTTTGGTTTCACAGGTCTTGACTTTGATTTCTATAGTTTTTATTCTTTTTTTTTATTGCATTACAAATATTAACCATAAAGTGATAAACGAGTAAATCAAACAATTTTCGAAGCAATGCATACAAACCAAAGAAACCGTTTACTCCTTATCTACAAATATGCTTTGAAAAAACATTTAGTCGATTTCATTTTTTGTTTTCATTCCTAATCAATAGTTTGTGTGGCTTTGGATTAGAAATTAGTGGAAAATTGCATAAATTGCAGTCATTTGACAGACTATTATCGGAACGGATTCCAATCAATTTGACGTTATTATCAAATTGCCAACAAATTTATTCAAAGATTACTTAAGGATTAAGAGATCGATATATTCCCATAATTCCAAATGAAATAATTCCAAATCCCAAATATTTACTTACATCAAAAATTACGAAGGAGTAAGGTTAAAATAGTTAATTTAGGTTAGAATAGATTCAGTTAGGATAGGGTAAGATAGGTTATGGCAGACTAGTTAGGTTAAGTTTGAATTAAATTTTTTAAAACAATCTTTTTAAACATTATTTTGGAATTTTTGGACTGAACCGATATAAATAGGTATTATATTTATTAATACCTATTTAGGATTAAATAGAATTTATACCTTAGCGTTACAAGGTTGCCTATCCAAATGCTCCGATTCAATTTCAATTCTTTAACTAAGGCTAACTTAAGGCTTTCAAAAAAAAATTATGCATTGAATGTTTGGTTGCTATGATTTACTTTATCAGAAAGTTTAAGTTGAATTCGGATTAATTATTTAAGTTAACTTACTTTCAAAGTTTAACAAATTTAAATAATTTGAAAGTTAAGTTAAAGTCTAGTTCGAACAAAAATACTTTGTAATTGAAATAAGTAAAATACTTAATTCGAATCAGGTAACACTTTAATGAATTAAATATTTTACTAATTTGTAATGATCTAGGAAGGTCACAAAATCAGTCTATTTAAGTCACCAAAAGCCAAAACATATTCTTAGTTACAGCATATTTTGACTTTTAATGAGACGAAATGGGAATTAATGTAAGGCTACAATCGCAGCTCCATTTTGTCTCTGTAACTGGTTTAAGGAATTGCGAAACCAGAGTGAGCTAGGCAAAGCAGTTTCTAATTTTATAATATTCATATGAATTTTTAAGCATTAATACTGGTAATTTGCAATAATAGTTAAATAATAATAATAATTAGTCACTAATAATCGTTATTCTTTTAATTAGAAAATATGAGTCACATTCTATGCCCGTCTGAGTTAGCTTATCATGAGAACTAAAAGGAACAGTTACTGTCCTATCTAATCGAAATAACTTGGAAGCTTTGTTTTATTCGCAAATTCGTATTAGAGAAAAAAGAGTAGGTTAAAATTTTTGATAAAATATTTATTAATGACATTAATTTGCCTTAATGTATATTTGTTATTCAATTGATTGGTAAATATTTACTATTTTTTGATGGAATTTTTATTAATGGTTATTTAAATAAGTTATTATAATTGTGGAAATTTTAAAAAATATTTTTATTGAAAGAAATTCCCAGGACTTGAGGCTTAAGAAAACGTCGTTTGATTTGTTGTAATTACATATTTTGATATGAATTAGCGTCAAAATAATTGCCTCCAAAACAGAGTTAATTATAAGGTTTAAAACCGAAGCGAAAACAGGAGTCATAAAGATTTGATGTAAAGGCGCTCCAAAAGTTGTTGAACCACTTGTGTGCAGAGAAATTAGATTGAAATTCAGACATAACTGACTTAATTGGTGGGTATTTCCCATTTGGGTTAGGGCTCAAAAATCCAGTCTTAAAAAACTGAGAATTTGTTCCAATGATTATCATTTCGCAATAAACCAATAAAATCATTTGGAAAATACAAAATAGTTTGGAATTTTCATTGTAAACAAGAACTGGTCATTATTATTATTGACTGATAGACAGTTGTGAGCAAACCATAATTTTCTTCATTCTGTCCAATGCCATCAAACTGAACTTTTTTGAAACAAAATTAGAGTTAATAAAGGATTGAAATTATTGGTGCTTTTATTCAAAGATGGTTTTCAGTGATGTCTGTTACGTTAATTCCCTTTTGAGGAGAAGACGGGAAAACGGATTAGGTTTTAGAAGTTTATATGTATTGCCACCAATTTTTGAAACACAATTCGACTGTTGTCTGAGGTTCGAAACCTTCACTGAAATTATCTTTCAATTTGTTTAATTCGTAATACTTTAGAAAAATCTGTTTTATCGCTTTGAATAATAATCTATTCATTCAATTGACTGAAAAGTTTTTCTGTTTATTTATTTTAATAAATAGTTTCCGTTTTCATTCAGTTACAAGTTTTCTCCAAAATAGAATCAAATTATGATATTTTTGAATTTCAAATTTGTTTTAAATTTTAAACTCTATTTTCGTACAGAAGCGGAGACCGGACTCCTATTGGACATGACTCTGATTCTAACAAAAAGCCCAAGAAATCAACTGACAATCCTGTAATTGTTCACAAAATAAAGCGCTCAAAAAGTAGTGACAAATCAACTAAATATAGAGATTCTGTGAGTTATACTCTCTTTAGATAATGTTTTCATTATATTTAAGTCTTGTGTGCAAAACGCTTTCAATCCATTCATTATTTATTTAGTCGGCAGTCAATCGAATGGAAGCTCACTTTTATGAAAAACTGTCCGATATTAAGACGGATGGACCCACTAATCAGGTATGTCTTCACAATTATCTTTTGCTTTAATCTATCAAATAATTTATTCTCTAATCAATTCTTAACATATTCTGTTTCATCCTTTTTTCTAAATTATTTTTTAAATTAATTTCTCAGAAACAGAATATTGTGAACGAAAAGGAGACTTCAGTTCCTTTAGAAGAAGAGATTAAAAATTTAAACTCATCGTCAAAGTCTTCTTACTTTCCGTCACTACCAGATGTGATACTCAGAAAATTACAACTTTTACGGGAGAGCTGTTGCAGGTATGATATAACTGTCTCATTATTATTAAACTACAACTCTATATTCAAGTTTATTTTTTCATTACTTTGTATCGATCGCTCAGAAAATGCATGTTTTAGGACAGTTTAGTTCATTAAAAAGCATTAGCATTAGTTAATAAAAAGTTTTTAGAATTGATAAATTATTTTGTGTGAAAACCCATCACTTGTTTGGTTCGTATAATCCATGAAAAAGGTCTTAATTTATGCATTTTTTTGGGATTATTGCCTAAAAAGTTCATTAATAATAATTTTTATTTGGCACTTATTAAAATTTGAAGTTTTTTTTTTGACAAACAATGACTCGAAAAGTTTTTTCCTTGAAACCATTTCTACAGAGGATTCAAAATTGTAACGAACTGTTCGAAAACACTACTGTTTATAGTTAATCATTAAAAATTGTTGAGCTTTCCATACAAATCCTATTCCTGTCTGTGATTTATATTCCAAGAGCTTATGATAAATGTGTTGAAATCGGAAGGAATTCCTTTTTAGTTCGTTTCATATCTATATATAAAATAATTGATTTATTCTTTTTTTATCAAAGTTCATAATTTATATCATTGTGTCATTCGTTTTATATTTTATTGTGAGCTTTGATCCGTAATAAGTGATCATTACTAATTCTTGCATGATAAATTAATGATTCGTTAATATTATTTTCAACGCGAGAATTTGTAGCAATGCATAAGTTATCTCTCTATGATTTGGTTAAAACAGTTGTCGCCACTAAGAATGAGAGGTTTATTGTCATTTAAATGAAACTCTTTAGTCAATCAATTGATATGCTATCGATTCTAATCAATAAATTTGAATTTCAGTCTCGAGAGTCTCAGTCAACAAGAAGTCGAATCAAAGTTTGGAACCCTTTCGGTGTCTTTTAAAACGGATAAATTGACTCTGGATCAAAGAGTCAATCTTCAGAAACACCAGAGAGATGTGGCAGAATTGGACGCCAACCACGAGCTTCAATCGCTTCGCGATTATATCCAAAACTTGAATCAAATGATATTTTCTTGTGATGACCTCATTCTGACTAATATGAGATCACAAATCAAAGAACTATTGCATAAAATAGAAACTCAGGTCAATGTGATCGGTCAGACCAATGCCAAGATCTCATCCCGATCTGAATTGTTCGGCGCTGTCAAACAAGAAGAAAGAGTCAGTTCTGCCTTTGATTTAGTACTTCTTCATTCGGAAAATCTTAAGAGAGACAAAGATAATGAACGGAAAGAATTGGAAAGAATTAAAAAACTTCTCACTTCTAACGGACAGAAGAAGAGTGAGTTAGAAAGTGATTCCGATAACGAAACGGTTCCTTTGAGGCGATCTATTCGTTCAATTTCAACGACAGTCATCCCTAAAATGGTTAGTCAATTGAAATAATTATTTTCTGACTCTTTTGGCGCTTATTTAATGTTTATTCAAATGAATTTCCTAAGAATTAGCTTTTAATTGAATGCCGTTTACACACGAAATGTTGTATTTTCGAAGCACTTTTCAATTTCATTGTATTGATTGCATGCTTTCAAAGTTCTTGTAATCTCAGCTCTTGTGGTACTTTTGGTTTTGATGGCATTCCTTTAGTGCACTCGTAGTTCGCACATTAATATTATGTGGGATAATTTTAGAAACTTTTGGTTTAGAGTCATTTAGAATGAATTTGTTTTTCCAGAACTTAGTTCGAGTTCGAAGAGCAAGTGTTTCGTCTATTGAGATATTGCCGGTAAGACTGACATCAAAATCACTCATTTCATTCCAGCTTCACATTAAAGGCATTAAAAAATCAATCATTAAATACTCGACTTTTCCTAATTGATTTGAGAAATAGATTTGTTTCAAACAAATTGTTAGACTTTCTTAGGAATTGTTTAAAATTATTATTTACTACAAGTCATTCATTACATCAATTGACTGATCAAAACACTTATGACTTTAATGATTAATTTGACATTGAATTCAATGCGTTAGAGGAAAACATCGATAAAAATACTCGTTGTTATTCTTCTTCATATTATTATAAAAATACAGGGATGAGCAGAACGAGGAGAAATGATAAATATTCTATTCAAATTTAGCTAGTTCTTATGGATTGCCAATATAAAATTACTGAAAGCCTGTAGAGCTGTTTTGTATTCACTCTAAAATTTCCTTTAAAAAAGACCCATGTTGAGACTACTATTTTTGCAGTTATGCAAGAAAGAATATAAAACTATAATGGCTAAAAAATACAATTCATCTTTAATTTGTAATTGATAATAAATGGACGAGTAATTCGTTTTCAATACTTATTGTTAAAATATTGCTCTTAAATGTTATAGAATTCAGAATTGAGTCGGAAATCGGTTCAGCACAACATAGCCTCCAAATATGTGACGACCAGCCCTTCCTATCTGCTTAACCGTTCGCGTCGCTGTTCAATGCCGGTCACCCCTGCGATGTATAGACCCAGAAATGGAACTGACAACGAATGTTCACATTTGGAGATAACTACGGAAGAAAAAGGTGGCTCAGATTCTGACGCCTCTTCTATACCCAACCAAGAATCAGATGAAGAACAGACCCCTCATTCAAGACTACACTTGAGATTGTCTGAAGAAGTCGACAATTCTTCCAACAGTTCAGAACAGAATAATAACATCACAAACGCTATAAATAACAACAATAATACTGGAATTATTGAAACAATTAGTCAAAGATTTAGTCACGAAAACAGTGATAGAAGTGCTGATAATTCAAGCGATGAAAATATCAAAAGCAGTGACAAAAACCGGAACTGTGAAGAAAACCAGAAGAAGAGTCAAATCAATTTCATTGAATTCAATTATTTTATTAATTTGTGAGTCATTTGTTTTATTTTTCCAAACCTTCTGATTTGGAATCTATTCCCATATTTTAGGTTCAATTCGGAGGGAAGGGTTGGCTCTTATGTCAAACGTTTTGCTCAAGAATTAAGACTAATTTTAGCCATAATTCTACTGATATCAGCTGTTCTTATAGTGGTCTGGTCTCTATTGCCGACGAGCTTTCCCTGTGAGTGTCGATGTTCTTATTCATGGAACGACTTTTTCCATAAGTTTTTAAACCTGCATCACTCAAAAGTGAGTGTTAGTCCCACGCTTTGAACAGCATATGTGGTCATCCAATTGTTTTTTAGTCGTTTTGTTATTGTTTAATAACTCATATAATTTGTTAAATGTTTTATAAGCCATTAAAATAATAAAATAAAATGATTTTATTAACCATCAGTTTATCATCAATAAAAAAAGTGAGCATGTTCAAAATGTTATTTATTAGAATTGACATTCTGAATAAATACAATGACTAGAAAAGACATCTAAAAAGTGATGGTACAATTCAGTCATGATTTTGTTTTTATATTTTTAATCAAGTACATAGAAGTTTCAAAAACTTGTCCAGAATTTCAAAATTAACATCCATTTATGATTTTGGACCTTGGCACTTGTTGCACACACTCATCTCATCCTTGTAATCTTCAATTTGAAGTGTGAGATCATAGATACTGAACTTATTGTTGATCTCCTGTGTGGCCGCATTCAATATGTTTGTGGCATTTTGTCCATTGGCTGTCATTTTTACAAAATGCAAAACTATTAAAATTCTGAAATCTAATAGTTTGTGTTTATATACCTATCGCTAAATGTGCAGAAAGTGCTGTTTTGTCCAAACTTAATGACCAGATTCTCAAGTTATGTACTTTGAGTACACCGGGAGTGGTGGATAAGGCTTGCTGCACCTTCAGGAAGTCCACTTCACTTGGTTTGCCTATCATTTAATTACATAATAACATAGATTACATATTAAATAAATGCAATTAATTAATAAAGTAGCCGTCAATTAGGAGATAGATAATTGATTTTTTATTAACCTATCAAAACCTAAAAGTATTCAATTGCTAAATTAGTTAATAATAAAAGAGTGATTAATTGAATTTTATTGCGATTCACTTCATTTGACTCCAATTCAGTGAACAATTCTTTCAAAGAAGATAATCTAATTTGTACTCTGAGTACTTTTGTTTGCGTGAAGAAATTAGGCAGTATCATTTTGCAATAATTTGTTATCAATTAATTATTTTCTATTATTGATTCAGGATTTAAGTTAATATTTGCAACAACCGAATTGCCTGATAATTTTTATTTGTCCCAAATAAATAGTGATAGCTAACAATTGAACATTTAAATAATATTTATTTATTTCCTGAGAATAGGGAAATATCAAAAGGATTTTATTGAGAAAATACGATTAAAGCAGTGATTAAAATGTGCTGTTTGAGCAATAAATTATCAAGTCTTTTATAATCAATAAAGATAAACCACAATAACTTGAATAAATAAATATATTAAATCTTTTAAATGTTAATACAAACTACCAATTTTTATAGATTAGATTTTTTGTTTATAATTATTTGCTACATTGACAATTTGAATATATCCTCCCTAAATGCAATATTTTCCTGAAAATGTACTGTTTAAGTACACAATTCTTAAACCAAGAATATCTTATGAAATGATCAATTAATTATTAATTGATAACTAACCTTCCATCAAAACATTGAGGACATCTTTGATAATGTTGAAAGTGACGATAAGTACTATTACCGAGAAAAGGAAAGTACAAATGGGATCAACAATACCCCACTCAGGAATAAAGTATATGATTAGGGCGGCCACCAAAACACCAACACTTTGACAAAAATCGCCGATTATATGAATAACTGCAGCCTTGAGGAGCACTCAGACGTTAGACAATTATATTGACTGCATTGCTGACTTACCCTGATATTAATATTTTCTCCCTTTTTCTGTTTTTCGGAGTCCATATCCTCGGCATTTTTCGAACCTCCTATTTGTAGCTGAATTCCCATTCTTTAAAAATTAAATAAAACTTTGAATATATATTTTACAAGAAGACAAATAATTGTCTTACAGAAGATTGACGACAACTCCGATGGTGGCGGTGATGACCATAATTCCGGCCTCAATTTCGTATTCTTTATTAATTATTCTTAGAACAGCCATATAGCACAGGATTCCTGTAATAACCCAAATGAGTAGAACAGAAGTGAGAGCTCCTATAACTTCAGCCCTGTGCCAACCGAAGCTCATTCGAAAACTTTCGGGACGGGTAGAGATATGTAGTGAGAATAGACTGATCAGAAATCCGGCCAAATCTGTGAGTAGATGTGCGGCATCGGTAGCGATGGCCAAACTGTTGGCCAAATAGCCGCCAATGATTTCGACTAACATGAAAGAGGAGCAGAGGACACAGGCCACTATCAGCTTTCTTTGCGCTGTTTTGTCGATGCCATCATCAACAGGATATAGAGTATGGCAGTGGGAACAGCTCATTGACCGAAGAGGAACTTTGTCTAATCCGGCATTTTCGTACCCCTTCTTCTCGTTTTCATAAAATTGCTTAAAATTTAAATCAGAGGCAACGCTATTGTATGATATGTTGACATTCTTCTCATCAATCAGCCTAACAATAGTGAACAAGTTTGAAAATCTTATTGAAACTTTAGAAAATTATTATCCCTAGATATTCTAGCAGTTTCAATAAATTTATCAAAATCACCTACATTACATTACATTATCATTAAAATATCAATATGAACAAACTTATTGAAATAATCTTGACAAATTTTGAAAATTGATAAACTAAATAGTAAGCTTTTATGTATAATCCCGATACTATAACTGCTTGACTTAAGTTTTAGAAAAACAGTAATTTTTATGAATAGGTAATCAAAAAAAAAAGATATCTAATAAGCTAGCTCAACGACAATTGTATAAATTATAATATTAGATTTCAATAACTGGACTTTTAACAAAATCTTTCTTGCAGGCTTATCAAATTTTAGATTCAAAGGCTCATAATTAGCTTAAATTAGTGGAAGGGATAAAATCAATTGTTATTTACTTACAGTTGTGTCTTCTCTGAGCACATAATTTTCGGCGATACTTATTATCTTCTTTAAAAATCCACAAAATTATAATTTAAATTAAATATTAAAAATGCAATGAATTCTTCGATATAACTGAGATATTCTGATATTCTGAGTATTCAATTCTAATGGACGGGATATGAATGAAATCAATGGGTTTTTGCTGAAGACCGTGGAGTTACACTGAACCGCATTCAATCTTCAACTGACTAAAAATTGAGTCCACAATCCTTTTATATTAAGTTTTATCTCGAGAACAACAATTTCATAATTAGTGCATCTTATCAACACTGTATCAACGAGAAACTCAAAAACAATTGGACACTAAATAATTGGTTAATGATGAGCTCATTCTGATTTGCACAATACATTTGTATAATAAGTATTTATCATAACTTATAACACAAGTTGCAGATCTTTCAAGAAATAGATTAATCTGGAGTTTAATTAATGTTTAATTTTGGCTCGAATAATTTTTGATCCCCATTTCGGACATAGAGTTGATATTATTGTAAAAGGATTAATAAATAATTTCATAGATTTATTTCAATTATTTAGATTTATTAATAGTATAATCAAGACATTTGTTCGATATTAAAATTAAATATGCTAAAATAACTGGCACTCAACTTGCTTGATCAAACGACAGCAATTTTGACAATATTTATAAATGAATACTTATGATGTCATAAAAGTGAGGTATAATTCAGTAAATTGTTTGAAAAATTCTTCAAATTATCGGAACATAAATATATTTGTTTAAATAAAATAGAATTTTTTAATCGATAAATAAAATATAAAATGTCATCTTTTTGGAATATCTTTGTCGAAAGCATTTATGACTCTGGACTCTGACATTTTTCACAGTCACTCATCTCATCTCTATATTCTTCCACTTGAAGAGTAAGTTCATAGATATTAAACTTAGTGTTTATCTCCTGTGACGCCACATTCAATATCTTTGTGGGGTTTTGTCCTTTGGCTGTCATTTTGCAAATGTGTTAAAAATTAAAGATTTGATTAGAAGTTTATTGTTTATACCTATCGCCAAATGTGCAGAAAGTGCCGTTTTGTCCAAACTTAATGACCAGATCCTCAAATTATGTACTTTGATTACACCGGGAATGTCAAATAGAGTTTGTTGTACTTTAAGAAAATCAACCTCGCTTGGTTTGCCTATAATTTTATCAAATCAATTATTTTTGTTATGAGAGAAACAATAGAACTGATCAAGGATATTTCACTATTTATTAATTAGTGTCAACAATTATTTACTCATTCAATTAAAATGATCTAAAAATATTCAATTGAATGAGCATTAAATGAATGATTGCATTGCATTAAAGACCACTTCAGTCCTTTCAGCCATAATCTAATCTAAATTAAACCTTTTATTGGAATATATTCTTGCATTACTTCATTCAAGATATAATTTCTGTCAAAAAATGAACATACCTTCCATCAGAACATTGAGCACATCTTTGATGATATTGAAAGTGACGATCAGCACCAGAACAGAGAAAAGGAAGGTACAAATGGGATCAACAATACCCCACTCAGGAATAAAGTATATGATTAGGGCGGCCACCAAAACACCAATACTTTGGCAAAAATCGCCGATTATATGAATAAGTGCGGCCTTAAAGAACAAATAGTCAATTGATAATCAGAATTATTGATAAAAACATTTGAATATTTGCGAACTTACTCTAACGTTAATGTTATCACTACCTCTACCGCTTTTATTCTTTTCTAAATCGTTGCCATGTTCATGGTTGTCCTGTCCATGTCCATGACTATGGCCGTGACTCCCGGTATGCCCGTGCAGTGTGAGGCCCATACTTAAAATATAATTTGAAATTTTAAGCTACGTCTTAAAGCAAAGCTATAACTGACATAAGATTAACGATGACTCCGATGGTTGCCGTTATTACCATAATTTGGGCGTCGATTTCGTAATCCTCATTAATAATTCTTTGGACAGCCATATAACACAAGATTCCCGTTACGATCCAAATAAGAACCACAGATGCGAGGGCTCCGATAACTTCAGCCCTATGCCAACCGAAACTCAGTCCAAAGCTTGCGGGACGGGTAGCGATATGTAATGAGAATAAGCTGATCAAAAATCCTGCCAAATCTGTTAGTAGATGTGCCGCATCGGTAGCGATGGCCAAACTGTTGGCTAAGTAGCCGCCGACTATCTCGACCAGCATGAATAAACAGCACAAGATACATGCCACTATCAACTTTCTTTTGGCTGTTTTATCGACCCCATCATTAGCGTTGTTGATAGTGTGACAGTGCGGCGGCTTCTCATCCCCTTTACAACAAGTCTTCTCTTCCTTTCCATGAATACAATATATCATCCGTACATCACTTCCAATGGTATCATAAGAACTCTTAACTTTTGTCTCATCCTTCAAACTGTTGTCAAATTATATTATCAATTAGCTTTTAATAAATTAGCTTATTAAGTATCAGTGCAATTAATTTTTAGAATTCATGCATTAGGTTAAAAAAAATTTGAGGTCATCATTGGAACTTGAATTTATTTATACAGTCTACCCAGGGGCCATTTTTTAATAGAATAGAATTTCGTAGAGAATCTCACAATAATTATCTGTGCACTAGAATTGATAAATTTAATGATAAATCATTGATTTCAAGGACATTTCGAAAAATAGTTTCATTTATCCAAATAATTTCTAACTAGTCTATAGTAATTGAAGGCTGACAAATTAATTGGATTGACCTAGAATAATCAAATTAAGTATATTGACGAAATCTTGGGTATTCCGGTTTATAGATATAAAAAGTTGTGACTTACAGATGTGTTTTCTCCGAAGTCTCCGAACTCATACTTTTGGCGATTTCTTTCTTCTATTGAAAGCCAAAAATGTGTTGAAAAGGCTTTATTTGGTGTACAATACAATTACAATCAGATTACTAAACAATACAAAAATAAGATCGGAATAATTTGGACTTATATGTACTGGTATCGTATTTTCTCAATGCACACGACCCCAACTGTAAGCAAACTGTGTACCGTTTTATCACCCTTTTGTGGTTTATGTTAAATAATAATAATTGATTTTGTAATTGAATACCGTTTATTAGTGGTTAACCTAAAGTTGTTTCTCATAACCACCATTGCATGAGGGTAAATATTGTATATGCTTAATTTTATTATCAATCAATTCTGATTGGATTTTGTGAAAGTTTTCCGATTGAATTTTTATCACTTGAAGATATGATTGACAGTGATTTATTGCTGAGAGTGAGGTTACACGGTCAATTGCACTCAGTTCTAAACTAATTGTGATAACTTTTCTCAACTTTTCTCGGAACAGAGCTCTGATTTGATATGAAATAAAGTTGAAAACAAATCAAAACTATTAATATTCTCAGTCTATTATCAAAATCCAATGAAATTCTAATCTGTCTGAAAGAGTCAGACAAGAAAATCGCCGAAAATTATCGCTTCAAATAATAATTGAATTGAAGAGACGAAAGCCAGAGACAACTGTTCACAACTGTTCACAACTGTTCACAGCAACAAACAATTTCTGGCTCTCAATCAAAAATCTTTTCATTGAATGTTAGGTTAAAGAATTTCCATTCATTTCCGTTTCCCATATTGAGAACTGATTTGAATAGGAAGTCAACGATCTTAAGAGTTATGACAAGTTTTGAATGGAAAAAATGCGAGATTTAAGTGTTTTTTAGTTGATTGCACCCAAACTCAAACTCAATAGAATAGAAATTCCTATTTAGTTGTGAAAAGCAGTGCAAAGAAGGCCAACATTGGGGTTAAACTTCGAACAAAACCAGTCCTCAACGCACAGACTGAAGGACTGGAGGGGAAGCTTGAAGTGGGTGTGAATTATAACAGAAAAGTTAATGTCATATAACATGAAAAGATAAATATCAATAAATTAGTGGTGAGTTTCTGTTCTGGTAAGACATTTCTCAAAGCGTTCTGGTTTTTCATTGCATTCACTCTGACTGCCAGAGTCTGCACTGAATGGCATTCTGTGCTAACATCCAGTGCTAACCACTAGTAAAGCAGTACTACTGACGACAAAATCAGATCAAAACATATCGATCGAGAAAAGATGGTCGCAATTGACTGACTCCAAGACTCGCTCTTCCAATCAGTCTATCAATTGACTGATTCCCTGTTTGTTTATTGTCTCCTTTGAGTCACATATTTGAAGACAAACCAAGACTTTACTCATTATATTGCAATCTAATGATTACGTGAACTCATTGAACAGTTTTTCAACATTTTTATCACATTTTTTTTACTCTTAATTTATCGCATTTTTGAAACAAATTTTCAATCATTTCTTATCTGTATTTCTGATTTGATTTCAATGTGAATGAAAGTCCCATTTTTTAAACTGAATTTAGTGATTAGTAGTTTGAACTAGCATCATTTTCTGTTGCTATCCTGCAAAATGCATTTTTCCATATCCGACACTCAACTAATTAAAGACCAAAACAATTCATATGTCGTAAGTGTTTTTAAATCCTGTTTTACATTAAATTCAATTGAAATTAATTACATTTGTCTCTGATTTCAATGACAGACATATAATATCTCAATCAATGGTTCGTTTCATTGCTCCTTAAGATATAAACAATTGTATAATTTTCACGAACAGGTCTGTAAATGAATTACCATTTGATTATTGGATGAAATTAATTGTTAATATATTGCTTGTTGTAATGGATGGTTAGCTGAAGAAGGCGTTCGGAACGACTAATTTGCCACTATTTCCTCCCAAGAAATTACTTCCACTGACTCCGTCACAAACTGAAGAGAGAAGATCTCAAATCGAAAAATATATTCAAATAAGTAATATATTGTTCCGGCTCTTTGTCTGACTCAGACATTTCATTGAGATTTCCAAAAATGTCTTAATTATTACCTGAATTCCATTTTTAATTGAGTTTTTTGGAGCATTGAGTCGACGCCTATTCTAAGGCTTAAATTCAATAACCATTAGATTTCTTTAACCTTTCATTTAATGAATGTCTCAAACGTTTATTTGCCTTACAGTAAGTCAAGACCAGAGGATAGTCGCCAGCGATCTGTTCAATGGATTCTTCCTCAGCGGACAACAGGAGACACAAAATGCCAAAACAGGAGAAGTGATTTTAGATGTATTTCAACTGAATTGGCACTCAATCAAAGTAAAAGTGCTGTCCACTGATAGGACAGACATAGTATTGGATGCGGTGTGCAATGCATTAAATTTGTCACCACAGCTGATTCCATACTTCAAACTTTTTGTGGTTAAACGCGCAGAAAGTGATTACATTCCAATACGAAAACTCCAGAACTTAGAGTCGCCTTATTTGACCTTACTTACCATTAATTCAGTGGACAGTTCCCACTCTATTATCATAAGAAAGTCTTATTGGGATTCCATTTATGACGACGACGTACTCAATGACAAGACCGCCGCAAATATACTCTATTTTCAGACATTACATGACATCGAAAAAGGCTTAATTCAGGCCAACAAAGAAACCCGAAGACAATTGACTTCACTTCAGGCCAAAGGGTCTAAGAAAGAGGTATTCAAACAAATGGTTGAAATGATCTTTTGTGACCACAATTTTAAACCAACAGTACCTGCAATTGGCGCGAACTCTCAAATACTACGGATATATTCAATTCGAGCCATGTTTTTGTGATTATCCCCAACCGAACACTCGTGTATTGATAGCCGTCGGAAGCAAAGAACTCAACCTCAGGGCCTATACCGCAACTGTTCGTCATTGAAAACTATCCGAAGACTTTAATTTATTTGTCTTATATTTTAGGAACAGATGAAAGAATACAGTTTCCGAGTGACGCGAATCCGTTGCTGGCGGTTAACCACTTCATTACACGACAAATTAAATGGTTGTGCGCTCAATGCCAATACGAGCACTAGTGGTAGCAGTAGCTCCCAATCAAATGGTACAACGAATACACGATTCGAGCTTTCATTTGAATATCTCATTAGTAAAGACCACTTGCGATGGATTACTATAGTTAGCGATCAGGTATTCCTTTAAATTTAATAATCATTTGCCTAATTGTTATTTGAATTTCATTTGAAGGCTATCCTAATGAGTGTTTGTTTGCAAGGAATGGTCGAAGAATTGCTTATGAAAAGGAATGGCCTAAAAATTAAACGCGAAGAAGCCATTCATTACAGTGATTCCAGAGGAAACAGAAGAGGGTCCTGGAGTTACATGAAGAGAGACGGCAGTAGTCAGCAAATAGCTCTGCCCCGAAGCGTCTCCACTGATGCTGGATTGGCCAACTCAGTTGAAGTGACCAGCAAAGTGAGTCTCTGTTAAGTCATTGAACCTGGTAACCTTATTCTTATTCTGATTAGTTTGATGTAAAGCCATTAAAAACTTCCCACTCGTCTCACAACGGATTCCCTTCAAAATCGCGACATTTCGTTGAAAACGACGCTTTCAATGGTATCGGAGATATCGGTGACGACGACTTATAGTCAGTTATTCTTATGTTTTGCATATATTTAGACAATTATTATCGAAAAGTATTTTTAGTATTCCTTAATATAACTAAAGAATCGCCAAATCATTGAATTTTAGTTCTCAAAACAGATTCAAAAACATTTTCAGTTGAATTTCAAGTATTTTAATCTAAAAAATCGTTGCCTTTCATCAAAATATGAAACTTTTGACACAAATATTCGGTGATAGGAATCAAATCATTTACAAAAATGTCTAAATTTCACAAATTTTTTATATTTCGAGTATTCTGTGATTATTCTCTACAATCTAAGCGCTGAGCAAAAAGTACGTACACCTCCTTTCGGGATAACTCTTGCAAAGTAACTTTTTTATCTTGATAATAACCATGATTACAAATTCTATTCAAATTTTCATCATTTCAATCAACATATTTTTATTCACTGAGAGAGCAATGAACAAAAATCTTGGTGTAAACTTAAAACTTGTTACTTTTTCGAATGAATCAAACTTGATCATTCTCAAGTATTTGTTAAACAGAACTATAATTGCAATATTCAATGACCAGACACTAAAAGTCGTACTTTTGAGTGACGCGCTTTTGGCCAAAATGAGTGCAGCTTTTGATTGAAATGTAAATAACTTTTTTTCCATTTATTTCTATTAAATGAATAAAAAGTGCAAAAATATATTGGAATCAAAACAACAAATATTTGCAAATTATTCGACAGATTTTTAAAATAGAGATTACATGGCTTCAAAAGAGACGGCCGTTTCACTGGCCACATAATACGGGCCCTCCTTATCGAAAGCCTTCAATTGGACGATGGCCTCTTTGGTGAAGGACAAGTTGATGAATGGGGAGCGGACTAACTGTCTGACGACTGCGAATTTGGCTTCTTTGCCATCTTTTGTCGTTTCTGTGCGTCGGTCCAAAATATATTCAAGGAAACCGGGAGAAGCGGCCAATTCTTTCTGACCCCAGAGGTGAGAGGCCAACACTCTGATGCACTCCAAAGCCGAAAGTTTGATCTCCGGAAACGGTTCTTTACAGAGCATTAAAAGAGTGGTCAAACGTTGGTCATTTAATAGACGTCTGAACCAGGCCTCGGCAAACTGAGTGCCCACATTCTGAGGGTCGGCCTCTTCCACTTTCAACAGAACCGTTAACGCTATCAGAGCTCTAGACTTCAAATCTTTACTTCCGCTCGATATGAGTACACTGATTGTCGACATATAAATGTTCCGCAAATCTGTGTCGTTGTTGACAATTGTTTTGCCGGAGTTCTTCAGACACATAATAGCGATGGCATCGATTGCGCACAACTTGATATTTGTGTCGACATCACTCAAAAAGGCCTTCATTCTCTTCAGAACTGATGGGTATTTTTCAAGAATATCAGGTTCCATACTGGCCAAAGTTCCGAATAGTTTTATATAACCCGGAACTAACACATAAGCGAATATATCCGAATCATCCGATTCCAAACGCTCGGCAACTGTCTTAAGAATGTCAGAAGTCTTAAGGTATTCCGTCCCATAAGGAGTGGTTCCCAAGTTTTTTACTACTTCAAGAAGATTGAGAGCAACCAAAGGGTCGGTTTCCGAATATTTGTTGAAGTCTTCCAATAAGCTCTTCAAATGACCGAAACCTTCGACTTTAGCGAAACTGTTGTGGGAAGTGTTGGCGACGGTCACCAAAAGCTCATAAATTCTTAACTTCACGATTTCATTGACATTTTCAGTGGAAACCAATAGGTTTTGGACGTCTTTTTCGAAGAACTTTTCGCCGTAAACATTGGATTTGGCGATATTTAAACCAATCGAATGACAGTATTTTGCGGTCAATGTCTTCGGTCGAGACAACAGTCGCACCACTTTTAAAAGCGTTTGATGAATATCGAGATCACTATCTATGGTGTGATTGAGAGCCAACTCTTCAGTCAAACACCGGTCGAGTGTTTTGAGCCATAACTGGACTATTGCTTCATTCTTAGCGTCTAATCCGCTGAAGATTTGTTGAGAGAACTTTTTGAGGATGAATTGTGGCGAAAGATTGCCGAAGACGACCTCGAATATGCTGACCATCAGCTCAGTATTGTGTTGGTCTTCGAACTGATTCAAATCAGAGCAGAACTGACTGACATCGATCTCATTCAACAGTTCTTCGAGTTGCCGATTGTCTGCCGACGACAACAAAGTCTTCAATTCAACCAAATTACTGCTATTTTTGTCAATTTCTTTGTTGTTCATCAAATCTTTGACTAATTTGGACAGATTTTTATTAGACTGTGTCGTCATTTTGATCACTAATTAGATTAAATCAAATCAAAAACAAACGCAAAAACAGTTCAAAAAGCTTTGAATGATTTGCAAAAATCATTCGCAAATCAGATGCTATTAATTAGTGTTTTATAAACAACGTCTCAACAAATCTAATATAAACCAACCCCTAATCTCATTAACATAAACACATTGAATGCCGATTAGTCACTAAATATAGTATCAATTAATTGTTAAATAAATGCAAACATTAAATGTATCTTGTTAATTTTGATAAATACTTAACTTTTTGTATTTTCTAGCCTTTGACTGAATTATAGCATAATTGTTTATTTAGAACCCTAAACCATTTGAAAGACATTATTAATGAATGTAGAATTAAAAGCATCTGAAGAATGCATTGTTTTGTGTTTAGGATTATTGCCTGAAGAGGTCTCTGAAGAGTGGCTGAGCTTTTCATTGATTGAATGCATTGACTGAAAGGCTATTATGGAAGGCATTAGAGATTGAGATCTGCTGTGGAGTGGAGTCAACACAAGTCTAGCAATCGTTGAGTGAATCACTTATTTGAGTCCTGTTTTGCATAGATTAGTGCCACAAATGCCACCAAATGGTCGACAAATGTCATCTATTATTGATTAATTGCAGTCAATGTCACCGATAAGTCAACGTTCGGTCGCCGATCGCCATAACTGACCACTAATTCAGTGGAATATATCGACTCCGAGTCCGGATAACCATCTGAAGACATATTTTGTATTAAATGTATTATATCAACAAATTGGTGCTCCTTTTAGTGGTGATAACCGCTATAGACCTTTGGAGGACCACCGATGCCGCCAATCACAAGGTCTGGTCATTTATCCATTGATTAATTGAATTAAAGTTATTGTAATTGCAATTTCCTGCCCAACACTTCCATTATTGTTAACATAACTCTCAATCAAATTCTGTTTATGATTCAGATAACAGTTATGGCAACTGATGGCTGAAGAGACTCAGTTATGCCATTTCTGAAAGTCGAGCCTCCAATTAGGTCTTTCATTGTTTTGGACTTTGTTTGCCATAAAATGCCATTCAAATGACAATTATGTCATTTAATTTAATCCATAGATTGCAACATTTAATCCAAACATTTCCGCTGTTTTTCATTTTTTTTGCCTCTGAAGTCATTTTCAGAGAAACTATTAATAAATTCAATATTTGTTTTTCATTTCATATTTACTTAAATTCAGAATAATTTTCAGGTTTTCGATAATATGTTAACAAAAAATTTTATGTGTTTTGCAGTTGTCCTTCACTTCACCACAAATTCCTTCGATTTTTTTTATTTGTCGGCCTTTCGTTTAAGACAAACATTGATTTATATTTCTCTCCCTCTCTCTCTCTCTCTCTCTGGCTCTCTCTCTCTCTG
>JAQIWP010000598.1:0-22939 GCA_034695525.1 Euzetes globulus
CTCTCTCTCTCTCTCTCTCTCTCTCTCTCTCTCTCTCTCTCTCTCTGCCATTGAAGTAACTTGCTGATAATTTATTTAAATTTAAAATATAATATAAATAATAATTACAAATTGCGTTAAAATTTTTCCATAAATTTAGAATTTGTTTAAAAGTTTGGACCGAAGACAACAAAAAATATTTAATATTTTATATAAAGAATTATAAAACGGATAAAGAATTGAATTAAAATCTTTAAACTAAAGATATGTCTCTCGAATATCCCGGAGACTAAGGGTTTCATCAAAAAGCTGTTGTAATTGATTGATATCATTATTCTGACCACTATTTTGATCAATATTTGAATGGCTGTTTGCCTCAGTATTTGTATGAAGACTGTCCTCATTGTTTTCAATATCTTCGATGGCAATCGAATCAATAGTGGCTTCACTAAAGTCGGTTAAATCCATTTTCTGTCCATTTTGTCCATCGGTATTCTCTTCGGGATCAGATCCACTTCCAGAGCATTGGCTGTCATTTGAATCTAATTTAGAAAAAGTAAATAATTAATAATGAAGTGAGACTTTCGACTAACTGTTGGAAAGGGAAGGATCTGCGGTCAACTGTTGTATGTCATCGAAGTTAGCTCTGAGTCCGGCCACGCCTTTGGTCTCAATCGGGTCAATGATATGTCGCCTTATTTTGCGGATCCGATTCGGTTGGTTTCGTCGGAATTGAATCATTTGTTCGAAATCAATGACATAAACAAATCCTGCGATCAGTACTTCAAAAGTGGACTCATTGGCGACGAACGCCTTCTCAATGTCACGGCTGGTCCGGGAGTCGTAGAGCCACCACCCATTCCTCCCTTCGTATTGCCATTGCATGCCTTCGGCCGCCGGCACTGCTTTCCAGTCGATTCCTTCGATCAAATTGGGATTTTCGAAGTAGTCGGTAGGGATGGGTCGGCGACAGACGGGACACCTGTTGTTGGACTGTTGTGCCGACCCTTTGACACACAAATAACAAAACACATGATTGCAGTCGAGTCGCACCGCATTCATACAACTGTCCAAACAAATAGCGCACTCCAGTCGTTGAGCCGCCAGTGAAGACAATGAAGACAATGAAGACAATGAAGACATTTTAAATGCTTTCAATTCAATTGAATTCACTTAATTAAAAAACTTTTGGACCAAAATAACAATAAAAATAGACATTTGTCAACATTTTGCTCGACATTGGGTTTCAATTTTAACATCAATTACGCTACAAATGGGATATAAATGCTATTTAATTATTAAATAAAATTAAAGTTCAATAAATGTAATCAAAAGTAATTTAGATTTAAAACTCATTTTAACCATTTTCTTAACATTTTGAGTTTAATTAAGAATTTAATTGAAGATAAAGATACTGAAAATGTTTGAAATAAGGACATACTTTGTTGCCACGAATCAGATGACAAAATAGTTGTAAATAAACAAACATTACTTTCAAGTGAAACAAATGAATTAAATTTGTAATCAACGACTGTTTTAATCAATTTTGTGAACAATTAACTAATTATTCTTTGAGTGAAAATATTTGTCTTAAAAATGGATAGAATTTTAACGAATCGATTGACTGAAAGTAATCCTAAACTTCAACAACAAAATGAAAATCAATTTTTGGATCATTTTTCTAATGTTTTCGTTGAATACCAATTAATGAGAGAATTGTAACTAAAAAACGGATTTCAAAATTAATGACTTTTTAATTCATTTGTCTTTCATTCAGTGTTTTGTTTCGAAATCAGAATATCTCTCATTTATATGTCGTTCCGTCCGATTCTTCGCCTTTTCGTAAGATTTATCGAAAAATAGTTTCAAACTGTTATTTAATTTTGATTTAATTCATTGAAAGTATGGTTTGGAGTAATGTTTGTACAGAAAGGCATATATCGAGGAATTGTATTGCGATTCCATGTAATGATTGGCTCCACTTATCCCAACTCTCAAACACCGGTTCGTTTCAATAATCAGTCGACAATTTGTTTGATATTTATTTCAATTAATAGAAAATGTTCTTCGATGCCATCCCTTTCCATCCATTGGTTGATCCGATAACTGGTGAACTCAATTTAAGTTTGGCTTTTCCTCAATGGAAGGCTGGAACCAATAAAATTTGGCAAACCATTGATTACGCCAATCAAGTCTTCAATTCGCTTGATTTGAACGAATATTTGCCAACAAATGAGTCAATAAGTTCTAGCAATTCGTTGAATATCGAAGCAATTGATTTGTTTAAAGAAAATATTGAAATATTTGAGTCGAAAGTCAGTGAAACTATAGGGCAGTGCAACCAAAAAATCAATGAATTCAATGCCAACGACTCGAATGCAATAGTTTTCGGTGCTTTCAATGTTGATGTTCACCAAGAATTGCAAAACAAACTGCTGTCCGGGGTTAATGTGATCGAGGAGATGCAATTGGCTGACCCCACACACCCGTCCGTCACTGGACTATCTTGGGTTCAGAGCGGCTCAACTAAAATGTTTTCTAAATCTGGTGCTTAAAAGTATTTCTCAATATTTAAATTCAAAATCTATAACAAAATTAAATATATTTATACATTTAAGAGATTTATTGATATTTACGTTTGTTATTATCAAAATATTTATTAAAATGTCAACAAATCAGAAATTTGTTCACTCATTAAATAATCGAACATTTGGTTTATTGACTCCAAAATAACCTAAAATTTGCAATAAGAGATCCTTTGTATTGAACCATCTGGAACTATTTATTCGTAATTTCATCATTCAGTTCTTCACTGTAAACATTTTCACAGAAAAATATTTTTTAAAAATTTGAATTTTTGTTACCCTTTCCCCGATTTTTAAAGTCATGGCTTTATAAGCCATTTTGGTGATTTAGGCTGTCTTTATAGATCATCTTTAAACCCCCCCCCCCCAAATAGCTTATAAAGGTCGGGAAAAAGAGTAGTTGAATATATTTTTAACAAGAAAACTTTTTTTGGTACAATTAAAGATCATAAGTTATATTATTTTTGAAATAAGTTTTGGAATTATAGACAAGGTAATTTTCGAGAATTTAATTTTAATTAGTAACTTACACAATGTTGCCCAAGGGAGTATAGATCAAACCCTCTCCCATCTAAAATTTGGTCTGAACCAACCCTCCCCGCCGAGCGAAACATTTTGAAGCTTTTTTGAGATTTTAGATACCCCCTTGTCCTTGGCAGCCCCTGTATAATAAGTAGGATAATATATACATTTTAGGTAAAAAAATTAAACTTACAATTTGAATCTAAAAATTCAAAATCTTGATTATTATAAACTGTATTTTTCAGAATTTCATAATAATTTTGGAATAATTTCGGATAATTCAAAATAGTAGTATTTGAGGCGCCCGAAGCCAGGGGTATGGTATAGTCATTGGGTATGAGCGTATCATATTTGTCAACATTTGAAAGATTAATACATATGAGGACTAATTTATGTGAATTCGAGTGATTTTCAATTGAGAGTAAGTTTATTTAATAATTAAATTGAGAAATTTCAAATTCTAGTTGTATCCTTTTGGTGAACCTGCTCCTTTAGGTGCAAAATACTAATTCATTAGGTTTTATTTTTGAGAAATAAATTGAAATTTGTTGAGCATTGATTATGGGACAGAATATGGTTTATATTTGTATATTGCGATTATTCTGAAATTTGAATCAAAATTTATTTAAATGTTAATAAAATCCTTACAATTTGAATGGAAAGCATTTGAGAGCAAATTGACATCAGTTATAAGAAATATTTTGAATTGGATGACAACTCTTTTGTATTATTGTCTAATAAGTGCTATAAAATAAGTTTAACGAAAATATTCAAAGCCTTCTATCCTTGAATTGGCTTATATTCTGAACTGCTTTTATTATAAGCAAAATAATGGACTTTCCTTTCGTCACTCACTTTCGTTAGAATAGAATAATAATAAGTATGTGAAGGAAAGGTCCGAATGTGACAGTTCTGTCACTTTCTTATCCTCCAACTCATAGCTTGTGGGTCAAGAGGTTTGCACTTCATATTCAAATATTCAATATTTGTTTGCAAAAGAAGTGCGAAAAATATGTTTTTATGAGTTTTTGCACAACAAATCCCATTGTGAAATGAAATGCTTTTACTTTTATGCTCTCATATTATATAAGCAGTTAAGATATGCGACACTCAAAACGGGACCCCTTATGGACCCCTTATGGACCCACTTCTGAACTTTCAATGACTAATCAATTGTTTGGATAGAAAGCTTGGGTCAACTGAATGCCGATTATGACTTCAAAAGACTATTAAAGTGAAAATGTTTTAATAAAGCTTTGAAAATGATTACAGATATACAGAGACAGTCTGACAGAAGAGGACAGACAGCTGCCGGAAATGTGATTATTGCGTAAAACTCCTTTACGTTTGGCGTTTCTTCGCATTGCGATGTCTTATTTAAATATGAGAGACATTAACGTTCAGTTGTTTACCGAAAATTTATCAGTTTTTCTGCATTAATGGCACTGCTCTCGACATAATAGCACATTAGGGATAGTCCTGTTCTTTAAATATTTTTTAGCGCATCAGCACTGCCTGAGCTCCGCATCGTTTTAAAGCGTGTAAAATAAATGTGAGATTTGTATAATGATTATCAGTTGAGATAATCTGTAGATAAATCCGAGGCTTTCACTCCTAAGTTATATACACTGAGAGAGTGAATGGATCTCCTGATGTACTGTTCTCTCGATGGGCATATTTATTGAGCCCAGAGCCGCACAGACGACAATCACTGAGAAACTGAGATAATGGCCATCGGGTTGAGAGTTGAGCAGATTTGCTTTCAAATGTGAATGTCATTTGTTTGAACTGATGCTCTCAGCTATTGCTGGCTCTCTCTCTCTCCCTTTCCCTTCGAGTCATACGTTTAACAGTGTAAAAGGGAACTTTTATTTTTTAATCCGGAACAATCGCGTTTGCAGAGATGCAGCCCTATTGCCCTCCGATTATAATATAAGTGAATCCATTGATTGAAGTCTAGCGCTCAGCCATTCTTGGGTTCCCTATTTCTGAATAGGTTTGTCTTTTAATCGGCTTTCATTGGCATAATTTGAACGGCTTTTGCAGTTAAGAACTTGACTGATGCGCTCGAAGACCACTTGTCTCTACCACTGCTCTCATGAGCTATCATTGCAAACGATTGAACTGATGTGAGAAATGTCTGGCTGTCCTGTTCTGTGCAAAACAAGACAATTTGATACGGCATATGAGTCCAAACGAATCACAAATCCTTCATCTGTTAAGCGGCACAGAATTCCAGAGTATATTCGCGCTAACAGTCATCCGGTATTTGTTGACTACTTTATGACTGTTCAGTACCGGTGATCACATCAATGACCAGAACTGTTAAAAAGACCAAAAAAGTGATCAAATTGTTTAACTTGTTTTCATGCTTTGCTTCGTTGGCAAACGTTTGGATCGTTTGAAAGCATTCATCACTTTTAGCCTAAATTTTGCAAAACCCGAATATTTTTCAATCAAAGTATCAGAAAATATAATGACTTATTTCAAGTCATTGGACGAGAATTATTACAATAGTTTGTAAGGCTATCCCTATTTTTTCGCCAATTCTATTGTCCGAAAGATTTGGATATTTTAACCCTATTGTGCTTTTATGACCCCCGATGTCAAGAGTTGAAAGCAGCTGTTGGTATGTTTGGGCGTTTCGTTTACCACTTCATGCACTTTCAACGCCAGGGGTTAACTACAGGAGGTATTGATGGATATGACTTCTTTGGGTGGGAAATGAAGAAATTTTGGCCAAATAGCCGTCACATAAATAGCTAACCGATAAACGTACGTAAGAGTGAAACGGGTCTGAAAAACGGTCGTCTTTTTGCGAATTTACTACAATGGACTGAATGTAGTACTGACTGTAGTCTACCTCTTCATTCATGTAAACTTGATAAGTCTGAGTATTGCTATTTTAGTGCCTTCTTATGGGATGCTTATCGGAGTAATGAACCAAAACGTTTTTTGCTCCTCTATTCGACATCTCTCTCACAGATCACAACCATTTTAACCGTTGGTCCGAACGGAAGACCACTTTTATGGGTGCATTAAGTATTGAAAACACAAAACGCAACGAATACTGAGTGAGAATATCGTTGGCTATAAATTAGTTGCCGATGGGGTCAATACAGTCAATACATTTGTCAGAATAATAGGCAATACACGCAAAAATACAATCAGACGTCGCATCTATTCCGTGATCCATATCATAAACGCAATGATATTTCCGAGCCTTATATTAAAGAGTAGGGAGGAGTGCATATGAGTGCAGACTCGACCAATTTGAAGAATCACAAGCAGATCCGAACTGCAATGTTTGGCTAATCCTTGAAATCGTCATTCATATTATTATTCATATTTTGTTTACTTGTTTGGAGTCTGGTATTGATCTGAGTTAAGCCAATGCCTGTTTGACTGCATAAGTAATGGTAATCCCGTCGGTCACACCATTTCTATATTATGACTTATATTTCATTGGAAAATTGGTTCAGATTTTTTCCCACATATGCTTTCAGACCAATATTTCCATATTATTGGTGTTGTGTTGGAAGTCATTGTGTTTAACGTCTTGGAAATGGCAAAAGAGAGCCCATAATAACTCTTATTTCTATTTCCTGTGTATGTTTGGCAACACTCGAAACTCGAGATTTTTTAATGGTCTCAATCTTTACTGTTCTCAACAAAGGCTAACAATAATAAAAACTAATGTCTCACAACATTTTGACAATTGAGTGCCTATAAAGCAAACCATTTGACTTTAAATAGTTGGCTAAGCAAACAGAGTCACCAATGCAATGGTAGTGGTGACAGTCCACCTGCTATGCCCATTGCCTAACTCAGTGTCACATATGCCTCATATTCCTCTCAATTTAGTTAATATAAAGCTAGTCGTCCGAAAAGAGAGCCGATGATCAGCACTAATGCATATTCAGCACATCATAACTTTAATGCATTAGTACTTCGGGATCAGGTCTGCAGATGTCTAGATTTACTGAAAAGCTTAAAACTTGTTGATAGGGCGGAGATCTGATGTAATATTGACGTCTAATTGTGATGCCCTTAAGCCTGAATATAATGAACGAGTTTTCAAACAAAAAGCGCTTCAATTCAGACAAAACTAATATATATTTTGATTTCATAAATCCTGTGCCGAGTATTTCAGTTCACTTTTGATAAGCGAAGTTCAGGCGCTATAAACCCAATATATTCATTATGTTTTGTTTAATAATTGAATTATATGGCAATGTATGGCAAATACTCGGCTCAATGGTTAAGACGAATACAGAGGCGATAATGCCTTTACGGATGAGTTTCTTGTTTGGCGCTCAATAGGAGAAAGAGGAGAAACCCATCACTTTTTATTTGAAAATAGACTGCAGGAGGTCTTTCAATGCACGTGCGGACCAGTTTGCCCGCTATGTTCAGGACCGACTAATTGTCACTAAAGTCAGGCAGTGCACAAATCAATAGCGCTAACCAACTGGAAGGACTGCTAGCGCTAACCATTCCATTTATATTCAACACTCTGAATAAAGCTAAGAAAAGCGAAGCCATAACTTTGGAAAGATCTCTGGACAGATCTTAAGATCAGATATGACTTTGAGTTATATTTACTTACTCAAACTAACTTTAAATGCACCTCAACACAAACGGTATTTCAATAAAATGAGCTTCAAATCGAAGGCTTACCATTTTTTAGTCACTATAGTTGTGCACTTTTGCATCGAAAATACATCAGAAGAAAAGTTGCTTCCAAACAACCGAAATATATTTGAAAATAATAAACTTTTTCAATGTTTCTAAATATAATTTGAAGCGAAAATACTTAGAAATAATAAACATTTGAAATAAAAAGATTTTTGTAAATGAATGAGTCGTCAATACGGAAGAGTTATTTAAGAGAAATTCGTTAAACTTTATTATGTGATGAATAGATTGTCAAACATTAGTGAAACAGAATTTTCTTCTATGAGAGGGAAGCCGTAAAATCGAAAAATTGTGTTCAGCACATGATTTATTCCCAAGTAATGAGGCTCTCACTTAAAACCAGTTAAAAAAAATTATTTCAGATAATTCATTAAGAAAACTGAATATAATCACGACATTTAACTTATTTTAAGGCTACTGAAAAATATTTGTTCTGAGAAATATACCTTGCAAATTTCAAACAAAATTGTATTTAACTTTTGAAGAATTGTTTGCAAATGAAAATGAGATTCGTTGCACACTATCGTAAGATTTGAATAATTAGTTGAAATGATATTTTAATTTTATAGTTTTCTGAACTCTTGAAAGCCTTAATTCTATTATCAATAAAATCAATTGAATATTTTGAAATATGGTCTGCATATGGATGAGTGGCCGCACACGTGCTTCTATTGAGTGTCGATCACTACGAGTGAGTGCTCCCGGCCTTAACCCTATGGACTCTATTCTTTAAAATACAAAACATATTGGAACTCGAATTGGCATAAATTTGAATTCAATGTTTAGATGATAGACCAAATCAGACTCAACTATTGAGTCATTCCTTCTTCGGATGTGATGAAGCTTTTTATAAGACCGACAGAACTTATTCTTTTTGTGTTCTCACACTTGCGTTGATCGTAATAAAAAGCAAACGTGCCTTCCATTCGGTCCCAATCCTTGTCTTTTAAGGTTTTTCTATAGTTTATAGTTAAAGAATCATTTTTTTGTAGAGCAAAAAATGCTTTGCCATTCTTGTGCCAACGTGTCTGACATCTGCATCATTTCATGCTTAAAGAGATTGAGATCCAGGTTTACAAATGACAATTGGTTCACAATTTTTGGTCATTTTTCATGAGGTCCCGTTTCGAAAAAAATAGTTAGAAAATAGACTGTCGTATTCATTATCGGAGTTATATTCAGTGGGATTTCAGTGGCATTTAGTTGAGTTCACCTGCATTTGTGCCCAACTATTGCAGTATAGTATGGACTAAGAGAAACTGTTGTTCCGTCGATAAGTTGAAAAGGTTTATATTCATACAATAGGATGAGCCCATAAATCCTAATTTGCATATAGGGTGCAAACAGTGTAGTGGATCAGCACAACCTCCTCTGACAATAGAATCGATTTGAATACCAGCTGAGAATTGTCAGAAAGTACTGTATTCTAACTTAATATCCAAAATATGTTAAGTAAACCCAAATACGAATACAATTTTTGGGTCGCAATTCGTTTCATTCAATTTGAATATTTTCAATGAATATTCAATCAAAAAACAATGATTTCATTCTGAGACTAATTTTTCAGTGAATATTTTGAGTAGTTTTGAAGATGAAATGGAGTAGTCTTTCATTGATTCACTCATTCAATGGTTTGAAGAATAGTGACCATAAAAGAGTCATTTGTGTGAAAATCGAGTGCTGTATCTTTAATGCGATAATTCTGTATTAGTTTTGCAATGAAAACACACAACCATTATCTGAATGAATATGTTTTTTATTTGTACCTAGATTCATTCACAATTGTCTACTATTCCAACTAATGGTGATCCGCATCCGGTGTTGGTTTTATTCATATAATTTTCTTTTAGTATAGAAAGAGTTGAATATATTAAATGACAATCAAAATAAGAGTTGAATAAGAGTTGAATCAGACAAATGAATACAATCTTGAGATGCATTGAAGCAAACCTTTATGTTGTGTGAGATTTGAAAGTTTCTCATTTGCTTTAATTTTGAGACAATTATTCTTTGTTTTCATACATAAATCAACTAAATTTACTTTTTATTATATATTTTATATATTTATACAATACTTTTATTTACAGTTTCAGAGATATATTAAGTATTATTAGAAATATAAAAAAGAGAACAGAATTATGTTTTCTTTTTTCAGATGAGTTTCAGAGAAAGAATGAATGAATCGCTGCTAAAAAGACAGAGTTTTGCTTCAAAAAATAGGAACTCATTTGAGATCATGTCTATGAAAAACGGGTTCAATGTTAGAGTACCTGACATTTCGAAAAGCATTTGAAGTATTTTTGAAACATTAATCGAATAAACATTTTAGAAGATATCACATAATGTTTTACAATCAGTTAATGAGAAGCTATAATACAATTTCCATAATAACACACATCTCTTGAAATACCAATATTTTTGTTGTTTTTAAAAATAAATATTGCGATCCAATTGTTTACTACGAAAGAGAGGGACAGTACTTCACAGTCTATTCTTGTAAGCTATAGCTCATCCATCCGCCTATCGTTTGCACCGGTCAGTCTTGCAATACTTGTAATGTGATGTTCATTGTTCTAGGACAATCGACATATGCAGAGATTGTCAATTGCTGGCCGAACCGGCTCTCTCTGGACTCAATTCAGTCTGGTGCTTCTTTCGTAACTGAAACAATATTTAAATAAAGATTTCAATGAATTTGTAAAATAAAATATTTTTGAAATATCTTTTAGGAGGAAAATAAGAAATAAATTTGAAATTTGATGAAAACTTTTATTTTTAATAATAGATTCGGGTTAATATTTTAAATCATTTCTGATTTGAACTAAGATATCATTGACTGGAAGGTATATCAAATAATTTCCAATTCAATGGCAGATAAATGCGATCCGAAATCAAATTAAAAGTCAATGTTTTAAATTAAAGTGACTTTTGAATATTGTGGTCGAGTTATATCACAATTACAAAACTTCTTATAAATGTCTTTCTAATTATAAGTTATGCTGCAATCGATTCAATCAATCACTATATGCCTGACATTCAAATTCCAGATTTATATTTCATTAATGGCTTTCAAACAAAAACTGATTTGCGATTGCATTAAATCCGACGTTAGAAATGTTTTAAGCATTTGATGTGTGAGTTGTCGCGCATTAAAACGCTTTTAGTATTTGATTGTTAGTAGTATTTGAGTAACATTTTTATCTTACAATTAGATACTGTCGTCGAGTTAACGGCGTTACATAAAACCCGTAATTATATGAAATGACAAACTAATAAGCTTGAAATGATGGCCCGACAACACAACCCCGTTGTCTGGTCGCGTGGCTCTGCATAGCATCGACACTGGCCGACCACTGGAGGCCGTGTGCCGCTAAATGCAAAAATGCATATTTAGTTGTGTTGAACCCCCAAAACTCTGTCATCCCGTTTACTTGAAAATAATCACTAGTTTGACACTGTTTATATCACTAGCACTACAATCAATAGTCTCCCAACACTTCTTTTTTTGTGACAATCGCTCATTTCGCACAATATTTCAATCAAATTTTCCTCTCAATTCCCTCCTCTACTGAGTCAGTCCTCATCCACTCCGACTCCTATTAAAGCTACTGAACGGTAAGTTCAATATATGAAAAACGATTTCCAACTCAATAACAGTGCAGAGGAGAGTCAGAAAACAAAGAAAAGGGATTTTGAATTTTTATGATAAATCCTCACTTTTTTGGAGCAAAAACTCACAAATCGCCAGTGCGTGGGATGTGAGCCCAATAAACATATTCTCACTATTTATAGCATATATTGAGTAAAATCTCTTCAAAATATGAAATTCTATTATAATTAGCTCTTATAATATACTAAGCATTGAGTATTAGATACTATTTAATAGTATTATTCAGGAGTTATCCCAAAAACATGGAATATATGGTAAAAACTAATAAAAATTAAAGTTTTTTATTGAAGAAATGTGGGAAAATTTGAGTGAACACCTCCTGATGTGTGCGTGTCGTTTGGCTGCTCTGATCTGCTTTGAAAATATTTTCAAATACAATATATCTATACTTAAAATGAGAGCTTAGTATTGGAGTGAATCCATATAATTGATAGAATGTAACACTAATTCTGGACAAAAGTGGAGAAACACATGAAAAACATAAAATTTTTTGAATAGAATATAATAAATAAGAAGTATTTGATTGAAAATTATATGTTTGCGTTTTATTTGCCATTATTTTCAAAAACATAATCACAATAAGTATTGCTTTCTTTTCCCACGAAAACCCGACCGACAGTGTGTTGGAGGCAGGACTGGAGTGGTCGCTAAGACTTGTCAGGTGTATCACAAGTGCTATCCTAAGCAAAACATCATTGATCCTCACATTACATAAGTATTGGACGGTTCGCACGCCAACACTCATCAAATCAAAAGCTTGAGCCGACAGTACCGACAGCACAGCTGGAAAACGGTGTTCAGTAGCATTTGATAAGGTTTTGCTAAGTTATGTCGCGTGTCGGCACAGTTTGGGCACACATTCGACAAGTTTTTTAGAAACAAATTAGAAAATGTCTTTTGCTTAACAGCTGTACACATATGGACAGTGGGTCTGTCTTCAGTCAATTATGTTTACAGTGAGTTATGCGCTCTATTAAGCCGTTTGCAAACCAAAGATACAAAAGATTTTGCCTTATTTTGTCTTATCTCTACATTTCGCTGTAAAGGCTCACAAAATGTTTATATTCACTGCTATATTCATTGATAGAAAGCTCACCTCTGCTTCCGCCTCTGCCTGTCTTTCCTGTGCGGCTTTGAATATTCGCTGTCTTTCCTCGAGTTCCCTCATTCTCGAGTTATACCGTTCCATTTGTTCGCGAAGAATCGCGTCTTCAATAGCACCTCTCTCCTCATCATATTCGAGACAAGCAACTCCATCGAGTCTTTCCAGGTCTAACCAACCTCTCCATCGAACACATACTCCGTTCATTATCATCGTTGCCTTAATATGAACCTGCAATCAATGCAATCGTTTGATTAATTGAAATAAAATTCCACGATTTTTAGTTATCATTTATTCACTGAATTGGGAACAAAACATTTGAAAGCATTGAATAACTTGAAAAATAAGTTCATTTTGCTATTTGAGTAACAATTATTGTGAGTTGACTTATAATATTGACTGAGAGCTTTGTTTGCAATAAATATGAAGTGTTTTAATATAAACATCTTATTTAAAACTTGCGATCAAATGAGTTAATGAGTTGACAATAAGGAAAATCTTAAGCTTTCAGATGAAGTGCAAAAAGAAGAGTATTTCGATGTTTGCGATTCGAGTTTATACTCGAAGACATGTTTCGTGAAAATCAATGAAAAAGTGAATTCACTGTAAGAGCTCTGAGTTATTGAAGTTTTTGAGCTTCAAAGAGAGTGGCGTTCATGTAATGCTTTAAGAGTAAGTTCTTTCTTGTGCTGCAATTTAGTGGTGCGGATATGGCTCATGATCTTCTCATCATTATCTAAGCCTGACTTTTGTTTTATTAGTATTCGGAGCACTTTTATACGTTTGAGTCGTTATCAACCTTATGATTAAGTTTTGTCGCTTTGGCTCTGCTCTCAATTCCTAACAGTTTTTCGTTAATATTTCGTCAATTTTTAAGCTATTTTGCTCTCGAGTTCAACGAATCATTCAAAATACTATTGCGTAAAAATGAACATTGATTTTAATGCCCAACACTTTTCAAGCATCTCATTGAGACGTCTGCCACCATTTATTGCAACCATTTTTTAATGATTAATTCCCAACATTTAATTTTATATTCTCATCATTGATTTCACTATATCTCTGGTTTTTCTCCCTTTTGGTTTAAGCAAACTTTGGACAAACCAAATGATTTTTTGAACTACGATATGAGTCATTAAGCAGTTCGTTAAGAATCAGAATAACTAAACGTTGAATTGATTCAATTTATAAAGAATTTGATTGAATAACAAATTGTTTGCATTGAATAAAACAATGAAAACCACAAACAGTATTAAGAAATGGTTAAAAAAAGTATTCTTTGTTTGAAATCATAAAAGCGTTTTTCAGTTGTTATGTAAGGAAACTTCATTTGAGGCCAAAATTATGTTCATTTTGTTTGTGGAGAAACACATTTCTATAGATATTGTGTATGTATTTTAAGTCGCGTGTTGTCTGTATTAAGTCAATCAGTGATGCATTGATGGCATCATTAAGTGAAACGAAGAGAAGTACCAAAATTATAATCAGACTCATTCTTGTGTGCATTCTATATGCAATAGTAAACCTTACAATCTTTTATACACTTTTTACTGTCGTTTCAAAAGCCTTATAAAAAGATATCTTCAATTCATTTGCGAATCACGTCTTCATTCTATAGATAGTATTTTGGTATATATTGATGGGCACCGCATAGGCTTTTGCCATTTGCCGCATTGTGGCACAGACTGCTCCGCGGATATACCACTCGAAGAAGGATCGAATTGCCATGACAACACTCTTCTCACTGATAAGAGCACACAATCATCCAAATGGAGGCAAAAGAGGATGAGATTCCGTCCATCAAACCTCTGGTACTCTCTTCACAACAGTCTTAATAACACACAGTTCTGTAGAATAGCTTTCCTTTTGAGCGGCTTTTCCACTAATTTTATTGATCTGTTCTCTTCTCTGACTATAACTATGCTTTCGTTTACTTTCTTATTATTTTCCAAATCTAAAGCTCTCAATAAATATATAGCCGGCGAACAATTGGCCAAATCTATGACATTACGGCACAAACAAAAAACAAAACTCATCTCCAATTGAATCAAAATTTTCAAAAACATTTCTAAATTAAATTCATTTTATGAGTCCATAGGTTTAATCTAAAAAAGATTTTTATTTGTTTTGCGAAAAGTTTACAAATAAATACCGAATAGACTCAACAATATTTGTGAACATCAGAACAAAAGGGATTCCATTATTGAAATAGGAATAGAAATGTTATGTATTTAATTTGTATGCATTTTATCCCTTATTTATTACAACTCTTCGATACTAATATTTATTTCTAAATAATATAATAATTTGAGCGCTCAGACAAGTATTGCTCATTCCCTGCTTCATAAATATGTTAATTTGTATGTATTAGGAATAATTGCACGAATGAAAAGTCAAAGGAGAGCTTATAGAACGGAAGCTCTATTGTCCAAGAGCCGAATGGTTTCGTGTCGGTCTTAAACCTAACTCTGGTTGGAACTCAGGCTATGATATAACTTAAGGATTTACATATCTTTGCTCGGATACGCCCAAATGTGTCCTCAGATATCACACAATCAGTTTCTAACTTGCAGGGGATTTGTATCTATGGAAACCACTCATATCAGTGATGCCCGACTTATATAGAAAGTATAGGCAATGCCTTTGACACGCGTTTGCCTTTGAAATAATGGATGCACTTTCTTTATAAGTGATGCCTCACATCCAAAAAGCCAATGAAATAGTGATGCGCTTCACAACAGATATGAGTCTGTTGTTTGCCGGCAAAGAAGGACAAGAGGGTCAATAGGATGACATACCATTTATATACCGGTCTCTAATGTGAATTTGATTGCAGGCGTCAAACATATGAACTGATATTCGTTGAAATATATCTAATAGTTACCAGTTTTATGTTATTTGTGATACGCTTCAGACTCTCTCATAATAATTGCATTAAAAACAACTAAAACATTATATTTTTAATAAAATGACACCAACTTTGAATTAAACGTCATTCAGAAGGAGAGACTTTTTCACTTTCAATTCAATTGAGTGATTATAAAATTTGAATATTCTGACATCGATCAAGTTTTTAAATAAGAACCAATTAATGTCCTGATTCAAACTTATTAATCAAATGATGTGAATGTCAATTATGCAAAAAACTTTAAATTAGATTTTCTCTTAAGGCTATGTTGTGTTGAATGCATTTAATTCTACTGTATTTCACAAACGCATAGAAAGTCGTGACACAAATGTATATCCATTACATGAAATCCCTTTTTAAGAATGTATTTTTGAAACATTGTATATAAAACGAAATAACTAATAATTGCTAAATATTAGTGATTTTTATCAGAATATAAAATATGTTTACGATATGAAAATAATTGCAGTAATTGAATGATTTTCAATACTTATAAGTTATAATCAATATATAATAAGTTATAAGCATTAATATATTGATTATTTGTAGAAATAATGTGAATAGTATTATGGAATCAATTGGTAAACAAAACAGAATAATCATATTTTTATTTGCTCATTGCGTGCACTGGTAGTGAGGCCCGAATGTAGGCCTGAGTGCGGCTCTTCTGCACGATACCATTGCAAGCAGTTTTCGATTTTGGGCCAAAAATAATTTTTTAGGCACTTTGTGACTAACTCTAAGACACAGGTCGGCAATAATAGGAGTGCCATCCGAGTAGTTAAACGAAGCAATGCTATAATGGTTGTGATGAATAAATTGTAATTTAGATTAGTTCTGCTAACTCTACACTAATTATTGTTGCAATTATGGCCCATATATTTCAATTTGACTTATAATATACCGATACAGTCATTATATAAGAGATGCCAACACAACACCTGCCCGTCTGTTGCCATAAATGTAATCGTTATTCAGATTCAGATTATTAACGACATTAACATTCAAAACATATGGAAAGCGATAATTGAGAATATTTTTGATATTTACCCGACAAATATCGATATAATTATCTTTCATTATCCAAATCAAACAATTCAAATGAACACTCAAATATTAGTTGACTCTTGCAATCGCTGCTAATGTTGCATTCAATTCATTGATCATTTAGTTTTATTTCTTTTCCATCATTTCCACTAAATTTTGATGAATAGAAATATAAATAAAATGTAATTTTAAGGTAAATAACATAATGTTTAGATTGACAAAAAAAGGAAATCAATACAAAGCAGGTGCCGGGCATTAAACTAAAACTCAATATTATTTTGTCATAGAATTCATATGAGTTCTAACGACAGAATAAAATGTTTATTTCAAAATGTTTTGAGCTTCAGATCAGAAGTGTTGACATTTAAATGTAATTAAAATATATTAAAGCAAAGGCTCTAAAGTTCAAAAATAGATAAAATTATGGGAAATTAAATTCTTGTGCATTTCGTAGGATTACCAGTCAGTCATAAGTGAAAAATGCAGAGCCAGGGCCTGAAAACATTTCTTCAAACATAAACATATTCGTTGAATATTTGGCCTCTCGGCTATACTCTCATACATTTGTTAAATGATTTAATTGCAGTACATATTGTTGTTTGCAGTCAAGAGTCGACTGGAGATGAGTTGAAGTAATATTATAACAGAGATGACCCACTACTGGCATCACTGACATGACTGGCAACGACTGCTATCCATTCCCATATAAATAGCAATTTTAAGAGTTGGGTTAAGTTTATGGTTTTGACGACGATCTCACTCTGTGTGACTCTGGCTGCCTGTGCAATGTCTGAACTATGCCTGCGCTGAGACCCCCGTTGAATACACTCCTTGATTATAACTCGAAACAAATACATTTTATGGCACCGTTTTAGCCGTTTTGCAGTATTAGCAGGTGTCGGTTCGTCGCTCCTCTTTGATCACTGCACAGATACGACTCATCTTCAGCTCAAAGCTCACCAATCAGTGCCACTGATTCCCTGCCACAGAGATGTCCAGAATATGCTCTTGGTCTTATAGTATCATCCAATGCTAGTATTCGGTTACAAATTGCAAAGCATTGCCTCCATCGCCATCACTACCAGCTCTGGTCTGCGAATGGCGGCACTATCTTTATTGGACTGAAACAGCGCCGGAAGGAATGCCATAAATGCCAGCGCTGTGTAGGAGTGATTCAGTTTATAGTTAAAGAAATACTTTCTCTGGTTTTACCACATTTTCATGTCTGTTAACATTTACTTTAAACACTATTCCACTCAAAATCATTTTGAAAACCAGAAAATTAATAATTGGACACAAAGTTTGAAAATATTCGGTAGAAATAAATTAAATGCAAATAAATTCTAATCAAACGGTAAGTCGAGAGTTAAGTTTGAGAACATGAGAAAAGATGGACCGAAGTTCCCTAAAACGGCTAATTTGTTCCGTTATTATAAATGGTTTAGTGTTTAATCATAATCATCACTATTTAGTTGTCAGACTTTTATTCTGTGTTCTCACAAATCATGTATTGCTATCATGTATTCCAACCTATCATTTGAATGAGAATTTGATGTATTGTTTCATTCATACCATTCATTGAGTTAACTGTTTAATGACAATCGTTGGTTGTGTGCAAAGAGAATACCCATTTCATAGCTATTTTCCATTTGCAGTTATCTCTGGGCACTGGTATAAGAAGTGCCCGCACCTGACGCATACTTTAAGTAAAAATTTTTAAGGGCTCGAACTTTAATTATAGCCCTTATGGCTGATGGATCCGTTCAAAAGAGCACAGAACAGTTGAGAACAACGACTAATTTAGGTATAAATACTGTGAATGTTGTGAATGCATTGATCGCCAGCTTATTATCTGAAAGTCCAGTCCTAAACTCACATACAACCAGATTGTTGTGCAATTTTGCTGACTTAAATCTATTAACTAACATAGTCTGATGTATGCCTTAAATAGCATGAATGCCACCTGTTTTTCACATGGACTGAGTGTGCCTTCAGTTTGTTTCCTTTTTGCGTTCGTCTGTCAGTCTTAGTGCTAATGAACGCCGGTTACGCACTATTGACAATACGTGTTCCGATCTTTCAGTTAATAACAGAAACGCTCATAAACTACAAATCATTTTTCTAAGACATCCAATGAATGACACAATCAGTATTATCTAAAAGCGCATCAAAACTCATATATTTTCTATCATTTCCAAGCAATTGTTCAGAACTGATGCCTCTGAATATGAATAACCGATTACTTGATCGATAGTGCGTTCCCTTAAATTACCGCTCATTTTCTTCAATACTTTGCAAATAATTCTAAGTTCAAGTTTCAAATATGAAGTATTGACTTAATTAAAAAGCAAAACATTAATTCTTTTCTTCAAATGCAGACCAAATTCGAGATAAAGGAGAATATCTAGCACATCAGACCATCCTTTTTGTGTTGAGGCATATTCTGTGCGCTCGTCAGTCGAGTGTACATTAGAATAAGGCTTCAAACCATACAATAAATATTCTATCATTAGTTATAACTAATAAGTTATTGTGCAGTCTCTGGAAAATATTCACTGAAACCTTCTGGTGCTGGCGATGCTCTTTGCATACTAACTAACCATAAGATATTGCACTTCCATTGATTTAAACAATTCGTTTAAAATGTTTTCCAAAAATTGAATTTGCATTCAGAGAAGTGTTCGAATAAATGATTCACTTCGATAGTAATGGCCTACAACTCATATTCAACTGTTTTGTTTTGCAATTTCAATTCAATTAAATCAAATTCAATGCTTCCAATTGTGATAACCAATAGATATAAAAAATGGCAAAGAATGTCTCTTACCTTTCCCTGTTCTTTATCGAAATCACAGCCTTCACTATATCCATTAGCACAGGGACTGAACATAAGTTGTAAATTAGTGCCGGTCGCTATAAAGGCCTGTAAATGAGCAAAACGAACAAAAATCAAAATAAAAAACTAAATTAAATGTATTTAAGGCTCAGCAAAGATATTATTTATGGCTGTTTTGTCTGCCTTTTGCTAACACTAAGTAGTGAACCAGTGATTCATACGGTTAGGGCCGGCAAACAGATATTCGAAGATCTATCATCACAGGTAGACTTAAGTCTTCTGCTTTGTTTCGTTTATTTGGGGTCCGATATAATTGTGGCCAAACCCTAACCCACGCGCCTTTGATTATAGACTAACGAGTTATGTGTAGTTATGTTTTACTTCAATTATTTTTTTAAGCCACAGATTACTTATGAGGGGTCGATATTAAAGGCAGGAAATACACTACTCTTTGCTCCTCAACATAGCTTTTTTATTCAGGATAATAAAACATTTTGGAAATTAACAAAAATTTTGTACTGTTTTGCACTGTTAGACATTGCAAGATGTGGCAAACATTGCAATTATGATTAAAATACGATACGACTTGCACTAGACGTTCGAAGGCTTGCCCTCACTTATTAGGATATGAAGGATATGGATGAGCCCAAACCACCACTACTATTACCACCAACACCGCAGTAAATAAGCCAAACAAATAATTGTGTATTACGTTTATGTTACAAATAAGGCTCAGATTTCCTCAGCACTGGATGTCTGAGTTCATCATAACTGGCATTTGCTTTTGTCGGCAAAACAAATGCAATGTTTTCTTTTCAAACAATTTTTAGCAAAACATAAGATTCTTCGAATTGAGTCAATGTTCTAATGGCAGGAATTCTGTTCTGATAGGAATTATTTGGGAAAAGCACTCGGCTTTACACTTACCGCTTCTGTATGTCCTTCTCGGCACCCGTTTTGAAACCTAATTTGTCGTTCTTCTAGTGGTCGGTCCCGATAACCAGTATATCTGACCTAAGATCAAGAATTGGAAATCGTAATTGAGATTCACTGGACACTAATGGAGAGTCATATGACACACACCTCACTCTCTCGCGATAAACGTCTGAAATGTTCGTCGGACTCGAATTTGGACTTCTGATCGGTGACAACGCGTGGCATTTTGAAGATGAATCTTGGTAATTGTTCAAAAATAGTGGGCGTCTCGAAGGGCAACATTGTTGTGGTGGTTGTGAGCACAGGAGTCAATCGAATCACTTTTAGTGTTGACTTATTTACACAAATGTCTGAATGTGTTATTCACTCAATACTGAAATGACATCACTTTGAATGCGAAGACTTCTGATGTCTTGTGTTGTGACAAAAGAGGCGAAGTGTCTGTCAAAGAAAAATCTATCAGTTTGTGGCGATGCGGGTCGGCCACAAAAAGTTGCCACTACTACCAAAGTGCAAGCTCTTAGTCTGGCTTCCCATTGGACCACCAGTTCATCAGCAGTTACCACTTCGCGGAACAGCATTACCCCAAACCAACGATAACCCATATATTGGTTGTGCGGATTGGACCTCAGGGGCAAATGGGGCGGGTGTGTGCTGTTCTTCACTCAAAGCGGTGTTGCCGGAGCGCATGCGGTGCTAAATATTTTTATATGGATTGCAATCTTATGAAATGGTGTATATTTGTTGATACTTGAGATCTAAGCCTAATGTTTACTTCACAATTGATTACCTCTTGTTTGACAAGAGTTCTGTTTGCACACAACACACCAGTCCTCACAACTCAGTCATACTCCTGTACAATCCTAATTGTAAGACTTGGCAAAAGCTTTTTTAACAGAAGCTCTTCTCCTCCGCACACTTCGATTAGCGCTAATGTCAGGCGTTTGACAACATTGACAATAGTCTTAAATCCGGCAAAACTCAAGTCTCTAATTCTTTTGCATTCGCCGCAAGCATTATGTGATTGCACTGATTCTACACCTGCCAGACCACTGCCACACCAGTACCTCCAAGTTCACACTCACTCTCAGATTAAATAATTTTTAAATATAATTGTGAGAGAAAAACATCTCACTCTACCCTAACTCTGCACTTACTCTACAACTTCCCAATGATTTGTGGTCTGCGCTAACAAATGAATCGCCAAATAGCAGATCAAACACTATATTTACAATTTATTAAAACATTCAAAGCACTAACTTTTTCACACAATATCTGTTTCACTGATGAGATGAACTCAACTTCTGTTAAACAAATCAAATGATAATATTATATCAATTGAAAACATTAAACCAAATAAAAATCATTATCTTTTCCACAGCGTCACGAAAATTATTACCAATTATTTTATATTATTTTTCATTTCAAATGTTTCTATCATTTTCTAATATCGTCTGATTCTTATCGGTGCAAATTTTTCAATAAGAATTCCATTTATAATGTCGATAAAAAACTGAATAAGTATTCATTTAATACAGAGGTGGCTGATCAAAAATTTTCAGGGGGTATGCAAGGGTGTTTTGTCAAAAGTGCTGATTGGAGGGAGGGTAAAATGACGGACGGAAATAGCTCCGGAAACGCTACAATAACGGCTATAATAAGGTTATTTTGCAAGTCTAAAGGCTAAATTCCTTAAAATAAAGAACAAAATGGCGGATTTTTGATAGGAATTTGTGAAAATTCTGGTTTTTGGCCAGCATTACACAAATTTTTAAAATTTACCCAAAAATTGCCAGCTCGTTTTGCTCGCCGCTTTTCAGTTTACGGGGGGAAATGAAATACAGCCCCTTATTGGCCACCTCTGATTTAATATATTCTTGCAACTTTTGTTCATTCACTCATCTTCAGTAATTTACAGCTTTTTAGAACGATTACATTAAATAATTACTAAAACCACGTGGTTACCACAATTACAACATATTTTTCATCATAAAAGATTCATTTTCCACCAAATCTCGACAAATGAAATCTAATAAAAAAAAATTCTGTTTTCTATTTTTAAATTCAATTCTCGCTAAACATTGTTTGAATTCAAAGGATATTCATATAATCTCTGCTAAAAAATAATTAAATAAAAAATATTAGTTAAATGTGATTATATTCTAACTAATAATTTAAAGCTTAAGCGGAGAGAACATTAAAAAAAGTAAATGACATTATTTTTTAACGAATATATGGGAAAGACTATAATTCGATGGAAATTTCATTCACTTTTGTTCTCTATTGTGTTTCATTAGATATGGAGTATTGTGTTTAGTGTTAGCTCTGATAGTCGCGTGTCTCTTGTATTTGTCTATTTTGTCTATTCTGTGCCAATTTTAAGGTTCGTCCAATTCTTTTTGATTCAAAGTCAGAATAATTTTAAGTCACTAATAGAGCTGTAGCTGTGAGGCGAGAATGTCATACAAAATGGTAAACTTTTAATCCAGTCCAAGGCATGTCCAAGTCTTCTTTTGTACCAACCCCTCCCTCTTTTTGCACGCTTCATAACACACAAAGCTTCAGTTTTGTAAAGTAAGTGAAGCAGGAGGGAGAGGAGGGAGAGGAGGGAGAGGAGGGAGAGGAGGGAGAGAGAGAGAGAGAGGAGAGAGGAGAG
>JAQIWP010000599.1:0-22918 GCA_034695525.1 Euzetes globulus
TATAAAAATGTAATTTGGAGATTTAGAAATGTTATGCAGTGCTTTATGAAAATTTTTAAATCGATCAAGCTTGCGTTTTAAATGAACATAAAATTAGAATTTAATATTAAATATGTAATCTTATTTGCTTCTATTCTAACTTGTTTAATTAAAAAATCACATAATGTAACAGAATTAAGAATAGAAAATCAAATCAAAATTATCAAATTTTAAAATATTCGATTTGATTAACTATAAGGACTGTAATGTTTTCACAATCGATAACAGCTTTGATGAAAATTATTAACAAATATTGAATATTAAAAAAATTGAAAATACATTTTACTTATGAAACAAGTTTTCAAACAATACTATAAAACGACTAAAAATAAAAATGTTTAGCATCTTATTTAACTCTATATTAAAGACTGGGGTCTTATCTCAACTTTTCTGATATTTAAACTTTTCTAAAACTCTCTTAAACTTAACATATTTTTGCAAATTACCATTCATAATACCATGGACATCCCTGACGTTAATAGACAAAGAATTGTATGCACAATACTGTAAATGGTATTATTGTATTGAAATACCTTCGGACAGTAGAGTTGCCAATTCTTTCCTGGATTATTTAAAATATAAGCATTTATCACAAATACATGATTGAGTGAAAATTTGTTTATTGTTGCAACATTAGAACCCTGATTTAATTGGTTTTTATTCATATAAAATTGATATTAATGAACCTGGTCAATGAACAAAGAATTGTATGCACATTATTGTGAATGTTATGATTGTATTGAAATACTTGAATAAAAAGCTATTATCGATTGTGAATACATTACACGCCTTATACTCTACATTCAAATAACTAATAATTGTCTTTTCCAACTGGAATGAATTGAACTTGATCAATAATTGTGACTTCAAATCAATGTTTCTATTTGAGTTCATTTGATTCAAATTCAAATGAGTTAACAATTGATTGGCTGTCGGTCTCTGATTCTGAAAGTAATTAACAGAAAACACATAAAACAGATTCAGAATTTGAATCAATGAATACTCAAAGAAATATTTTAAGAAAATCATTGAATCGTTGAGAGATGTCTGAAAATTAATGACCAAATGTGTTAACCGAAGACACGTCGATATGAATGACTGACTGAACCATAAAAGAGGCAAATATCCCAAATGTTTGTTCACAGATTCTTTTAATGTGTGAATTACCATGATTCTTTGGTGTAATAAATCTGCATTTTGCTCAAAGTCTTGTATTCTTTTCATTGATGAGTCGGCGCTAATAATCGCTTCAAAAGCATTTTTCTCAATCAAATAAATGCCATAACAAACCATGGTCAAAAATAAATATGAAATGAATAACCAGAGCAGTCCCTGCAAAGACCAGGATAGTTCCATGAGCATTAAATGGACGGTGCCCGAAATGGAAAACCAATGGAATACGAGTCCATTACACAAAACAAATCCCATAATTATTATCAATAATATTTTGGAGTAAAAATTGATTGTATTTTTCTGATCCTGGCTCAAATTTCTTTCGATTTCGCTTAAAAGGCAATTAATGTCTTTAAATTTCATATCGAACATGATTAGCGATGCCAGGATAAAATATGTCTTTATATGATAGGAGTAGAGGAATAAATTCTTGTTTTCATCAAGAACATAAATCATTGTAGTCGTGATAAACCAAAAGGTGAACAGCAATGTCTTTAACCGGAAAAATAAGCATAAAATTCTATTGACTATTTTCTTGCAACTTTTGTCGAAATCAAAGCCGTAAGAATATAAGAGCATGGACAATGGTCCATAATTATTGAATAAGTTTGAGGCCATGATATCGACTAGTTAAAATATCGACTAGTTTCAATAAAGTTCATATAGTATTTTAACACGATTGTTTTTATCTTTTCAAATAAAAATGTTTTTAATCATAAATGTTTTCAATAATAATTATTTGTTCATGCAAATTAGAAATGTTAAACATAAATATAATTATAATCGCAAAGTATAGCATTTTATTCTAAAATTGGGTCAGGAAAAAAGAATCTTGGATATAATAAAAGAAAATAAATTATTTCAATTACAACCTATCCTCGTTTAAAACAGAACCATGTTTAAACAATTCAATAATAAAAGTCAGCAGCAATTTTGTCCAAAACCAGGATTAATTAAAATGAGATTGATCCTTATTATTTATTAAGTATTTTTTTGCTTGACACTTTTAGATGATGAAAGACAAATATTATTTTAAATGTAAGTGAAAAAATTTACTAGGTCAATAATATTCACTGCATGTATTTACCAAAGCCTTTAGTTAATTGAAAAAATTTATTATAAATATATAAACAGTTAAAATATTTTAATCAAAATTATTTGTACAGGTTGTTTGAGGTCTTCACAACCAGAATTTTTTGAAAATATTTACTTCACCTTTTAGGGGATTGAAATCTATTTACATTTAATGCAAATGATTTGTCTATACATTATTTTTACACTGATAACTTAAATAACGAAATTCTATTCGTTGAGTTCTAATAGCACTTCTTAACAGTAAAAGTAAGACTGAAGTGGAAAATGGCTTCGAAAATGTGTAATACTTTTAGACCTTTTTCTCTGATATTCTTTTGGTTTGGTTTCAATTTCAGTCAAAACAATAAAAAGTCATTCAAACGATGCATTTATTTTGGATTAAGGATAAAAACCTTGTCTATCACACTAATAAATGCCATAATGACATTTCAAATGATTTTCGAATCCGATTTATATCCAAACTTACAAAATTCAAGTGCAGTCTATCTCTTTATAATCTCATATCATTTGAAATCCCTGTTAATATTCATATCAAATATCATGTTTCTAATCAAATTCAAATCTATTAATGAAATCCTAATTAATATCGAAAAATGTTTGAATCAAAAGCAGAAAAAATCGGTTAAAATCCTATCAACATTTTTGCTAATAATCTGGATCATATTTGTTATTATTAACTTTGCAAATAATTGCTGGACAACACTGACATATAAATTTTATGGATATCTAATTGAAATATCTTGGGCATTTGAATGTATGGGCTGGCTATTTGCATCTTATATGTTCCTGGTAATGGCAAGTTATGGATTATTTTTAGTTGAAAAAAATATGTTTGAATCAATAAGAAAAGTAAATTCTATGAATGGCCATGAAGAAATCCGCAAACTAATTTTGAACATCGAGGCTATAAAAGAATCGGTGAATGAGTACCTGGGCCATTTGCCTCTCCTTTGGTTCATTCAGTCATTCATATCGACCTGCTTTCGATTAACTCATGTCGTCATCAATTCGAAAAAGTCCATCACATTGGCTTATTATTTAAGCTATTTATTTGAATATACCTTGATTCAAATCCTGAATATTCTTTATCTATTTTCTGTGAACTATTTCCAGAGTCAAAGACCGACAGCCAATCAATTGTTAAGTAATTTCAATGAAATGAGTTTTAAACGAAATAATGATTTGAAGTTAATTTTATTGGAGAAAACAATTACTAAATATCTGAGCATTGAATACAACGCTTGCAATGTATTCACAGTTAATAACAGTTTTCTATTTAAATATTTCAATTGTATTATAACCTTCACAATTATGTTCATTCAATTTACTGTTAAAGAGTAACTTATCGTAAAGTAGTAAATCACTTCCAGAATAATATTAATTTGAAAAAATCGTTGTTTTTCAACTTTAAACTATTAAAACTAATAAATTATAACTATTTAATTAAAAAATACTTGTTAAGTTTAAATAAATAAAAACTTTCAAATAATATTTACCAGCAAACATTTAAATGATTGAAAAATTAATTATTACTTTTTAAATCAAATTCTAAGCTTTTTTCAAAGTTTGTTTATTCAGGGTCTGGTGTTTTTACAAATCTACGATAAACTTCTTGTACCTTTTTATATCAAATTCTGTAAAATGAGTTCAGAAACGGTCGCATTTAATTCCCCAAAACCAAAAAGAATTAATTCAATAAATTATATTTCAGACAATGTTTTAAGCAAATATTCAGAATACTATGTATTTATGGGTATTAATTAACTAGATAAAAGATTATACATAAAGGACGATTTGTACACTCTTAAAATTAAATTGATTTAACTTACGTCATTTCAAAATTAATCTTGTTAAAAAAATTTTGACATTACCTTTGTAATATTAAAATATTTTTATAATAAATAATCTAAGTTTAAAATATGAATTATAATGATTTAAACCCTAATAAAAAGCTCTTCCTAAATAAATAGAGTTATTATTATAGAGCTATTAAAGTTCAAGTTAGCTTGGTCTTTTTGGTCGGTAAATATAATCAAAAAATTCAACGCTAAAATCGGAATGTTATTCAATTTGTCGAGGTCAACCACCCAAATTACCCAACGCATTACCCAGAGTACTGACTGCATTATTAACGGTGTTGGCCACTGTCTCCACTATATTGGACACGGCATCACCAACCGGTGCTATAGCATCTGATGCAGTATTCAATTGACCCAGTGCATCCTGCGCAACGACGATGCTTTGTTGCTGACCCTGTTGATTCTGGTTTCCATTATTATTTCCATGATTTCCACCATGACCATGATGACAACCCTTTTTACATGGCCTCTTCTTCTTTGATCTTGCTGTAATATAAATTTTATTCTTTTATAATTTAAATATTAAATTGTAAATACAACCATGATCAAAACCATCTACTCTGTTGATATTTTCTTTCTCGATGTTTAAACTATCAGTTAATTTGTTAATCGTTTCATTTGATTGCAAAACTTCGCCGCTATTTATCACTCTGTTTATTGAATCAATATTTCGAGCCGAAATCTCACCTAGTTGAAAATGAAATCCTAGATAAAATTCTTATAACTCTTAAGATAAATACTAAGTAAAAATTACCTATCACAATTAATAAAAAGGATACCAAGGATAGTCTAATTGCATACATGGTTAAATATTTTGAAATAAAAAACGATATAAATTTGATGTGGAAAAAATCAGATTTTAAACCAGGCACATATGTTCTATTTGTCCTAGTTATTAAATGAATTCTCATTACTTCGAAATATGTTTATATAAATGTGACCTTATTCATTTTATTATAATAATAATTGTTAAAACATGTTGACTACATGTTGTACTTTCACTCTTTTAAAAAGTTAATTTGAATCGAAATTTTTGTTAAAAAGAAAATTTCTACTAGATCCATTAATAGCCTAATTTCAGGTGGATATAGCAAAATAATATTTATTCACTCGACACTATTTTTAAACAAAAATTCAAACTTAATTTCACAATAAAATACTTTAATCTTTATATAAAGTTCTAAAATAATAATCGGAAGTTAATTAGACAAGTTTATGACCAATTTACTTTCACAAACGAATGCAAGCCTTATAAAAGTGAAGGTTATGTTAACTCAGGTGATGATAGATAAGTTGATAATAAAATATTTAGTATCCGATTAAATGACCTAATAAAGCCTATTGGGACAACCATCAAGGTAGGACAATAGAATCGTTTTTAAAGAACCTTTTTAATATTGCGATTATTTAGCAAGCCACAAATTCTGTAGTATTATCTCTGTCTAATTCCATTCCAGCAACTATTATATTTTCATTCGGTAATTAATTTGTTATAAAATATATTTAATCATGGTCATAATAACCAAAAGAAACTTTATAACACATTGAATGCCAGAAGAATTTAACTGCCAGTGGTATATACTTGGGTTGCCTTGGATTTTGCACTTACTAAGTTCAAAGCTATAAAAATCAAACATTCATGACTATTATATTATAAAATGTACTCGTTTGTACTTGTTAAATACATGTTAATCCTATTATCACAATCAATCAGCACCAATAAACCTCAACACAAATTTTTAAAAACAAAAGTTCTTTAATCAAAGCCAAAAAACGTATCTCATATTTAACTTTTTAAAATGTATCCGACTCATTCAAATGTCGGACCACCTTAAACATTCAATTGCAACATTTCTTCGCTGGAGATTCTTCATTAGAAGAATTACATTGAATAATAGCAAGATTAATAAAATCATTGACACAATTAATGTCAATGTCAACTAGGATCTCTTTTTGTAATCTCATAGTGATATCGAAATTCCATTTCAATAATGACTGTAAAAACTGATTGCACTTCATATCGAAATAGGATTTATTCGTCATTCAAGTGCTAATTGCTTAGTCAAGGCAAGTTTTGCCTGGTCAAACCTCATTTCCATATTTCATTAACCAGCTCGTCTTTTATATTATTTGAGATAATCATGCAATTCCTTATCATATATTTTTCATCTATCTTCAAGATACCAGCAACTTGGAAATAACGAGAATTGTTTCTTGATCAGATTGTAACTAATTATCACCTTGCTCATTGTTCACCTAAATAAATACACCTCAGATATTGAGTAATTTATTGTTATTTTGCGATAAGTCCTCTCATAAGACAAGTAACTATAGAAACGTATAACAAGATTAGATAAGTTTTAACATTTAATTTATTAATAATAAAAATTTCTCTTTCATTAAACCTACTGTCTCAATAATCAAGTTAGTTTAATGCTGTTCAATAGTGGAACCATCAAAATGACCAAAAACCTTTTAAATTCATGTGATAATCATCTTTAATAAGTAAATAAATTAGTTTTTTTTCTGGTGAACCTGGATTATTATTTTTGAAAATGAGCTCTTCTCGACACTTCATTCTTCTATTATGGAAGAACTTTCTGCTGCAACTTAGACATCCCTGGGTGACATTTTTCGAAATAGTCATACCATGCTTCTTTATTGCAATGATCGCTGGAATAAGAGTGGCCGTCAAAGTGACGCCATACGAATCAACCACATTTTTTCCATCGTTTGATATCTACCATGTACCAAATATTAGCCTTCCTGCTCAGACCAAGTATCAAATTCTTTATGCTCCTTCAAATGGTTCATATGACCTTGTCATGTCTGGAGTACAAAACAGGCTCGTTGAACTAAATAATCAAGATAGATTGGGAGAGAGACTTTATGAGTATCAAGGTAAATTTATTGTTCCATCACCTAGTAAATAGAGTCTGTCAATGTTATTTAGAAGTAGTTGTTTGAGCAATATCAGTTATATCCAGGTATATTTTATTATAGTCAAGTTGTTTGCCAATTGGTTATAACTGGATCAGACTGTATTACCATAAGAAGAATGCTCAAGCTCATTATTTAAACATTCCATTTTAGTTGTTCCATTTGCGAGTGAAGATGAAATGGTCGATCATTATCTGCACAAATCAGATTCGAAAAGCGTTATTCTGTGCGGAGTTGTCTTTGAACACCTAAACTATACGGATCGGGAGCTCAGATTCAAATTGAGGTTCAAGAGTTCGCCCACACATCAGGCGGGCGATACTTCACAACCTTATAAAACATGGCAAACCACGCACACATTTCCTATATTTTCGGTGCCAGGCCCCCGCCAAAGAGACCACATGACCGGTGCTCAGCCCGGCTATTATGAAGAAGGTTTTCTAACAATGCAACACTTAGTTTCTATGGCTTTCCTAAACAGCACCGGACACTTACCATTGAATACGGCTTTTGATGACTTTGAGGTGACCGCTCAGCGGTTCCCATACCCGCCCTATATCGACGACGGATTTCTGATAGCACTGCAGTTCCTGTTCCCAATTATATTGATGTTCAGTTTCATATACACGCCCTGCAATTTGACCAAGAACTTAGTCCTTGAGAAGGAGAAACGACTGAAAGAGTCAATGAAAATGATGGGATTGAAGGACTGGATGCATTGGTTGGCCTGGTTCACTAAATATCTGATTTGGATGACCATTACGGTCGGCTTAATGACAATTATGTTATGTGTCAGCCTTAAAGATGGGGTCGGCATACTTAACAAGAGTGAATGGTCTCTCGTCTTCGTATTCTTCCTCTTATATGGAATCAATACCATTGCCTTCAGTTTTATGATCAGTACTATCTTCTCCAAGGTAAGATTTTGACCAAGTTAACTGTGATTTGATTAATATTATCTTTTTATAAGCTAGTTTAATATAAATTTAAATATCTTCTAGGCGAATGTGGCCGGTGTTGGCACAGGAGTGCTATTCTTCCTCACATTTATGCCATACTTCACAGTTGCACAAAGATATCTGTAAATATTTTTACTAAAATTAAGGTTTAGCAAAATTAAGGCTTACATTAAACACTTCAATGCATTATATAAACACTTTTTTCATTAAACCTCAAGTATACCTAACCTTATATCACTAAAATATTGATTTTCTTTATTCTTGATCGATGTAAAGGAGTATATCATTGGGACAGAAAATCTTAACCGGATTATTGCACAACACAAACATGGCTTATGGCGCTATTGTCATATCGATGTGGGAGGGCAATAACGTTGGCATCAAGTGGTCTAACCTTAACGACACGGCCTCTCCTGACGACAATCTGACGCTCTTGCACGTTATCGTAATGTTTATCGTGGATACATTTCTCTATTTCGTCGTCACCTGGTACGTCAGCTCAGTATTTCCTGGCGAGTATGGCATTCCTCTCAAGTGGTACTTCCCATTCACCAAGAATTACTGGTGCCCTAACAATTATGGTGATGATGAGGGCGCCGGCATTGAGAACCATGGCTTCGACTTACGTACCAGGGATGAAATCGATTTGGAGAACAGAATGAACTCTAGTTACTTTGAGTCTGAGCCAAAAGGTATGCCCAAGGGCATACAAATCAAAGGCCTGTCCAAGACGTTCGATGGCGGCGACACTTATGCAGTCAAGAATCTAAACCTGACCACTTATTCTGGACAAATAACTGCTCTTCTGGGACATAATGGCGCAGGTACATATTTCATTTGACTGTACAAAGAAAGGTTACATCCTTTTGCCCCAACCTTATAGTTTTACCTGATGATAAATTCTATAACTATCAATTATTAAACAAGATCAATTCAAATAATATATTCTTCGAATAGGGAAGACAACGACAATGTCAATACTTACCGGTCTATTCCCGCCCTCAAGTGGCACAGCCATAGTTAATGGGTTTGACATCAGGACCAATATAGAGAGTATTCGGTCCAGTCTTGGCATTTGTCCGCAATTTGATGTCCTGTTCGATGAGCTAACAGTTGAAGAACATCTCCGGTTCTTCTGTCGACTGAAGAATGTGACCGATCCGGAAGTGGTAGAGGAAGAGATTACTAATATGATTGAGTTGTTGGCCCTCACAGACAAACGCAAAGCCCAGGCACAGACCCTGTCTGGAGGAATGAAAAGGAAGCTCTCGGTAATAACTTGTATATGATCAAGATGGCAGTAGCTTTCAGTATGCTGATCACTTGCAGGTTGGAATAGCGCTGATCGGGGGCTCAAAAATTGTCATTTTGGACGAACCCACCTCTGGAATGGATGTGTCGGCTCGTCGTTTCATTTGGGATCTACTGTTGGAAGTGAAGGAAAGCCGGACTATACTTCTGTCGACACATTTTATGGAAGAGGCGGACGTATGAGCACACCTTTCCTCTAAGTTTTAAATGTTTTTTACCTGAACTTTACTGCCCTTAACAATAGGTGTTAGGGGACAGAATAGCAATTATGGCAAATGGCAAACTCCAGTGCTGTGGTTCTCCGCTCTTCCTCAAGAAGAAATATGGCGCCGGATATCATCTGACAATATCAAAGAAGAAAAGCGGAACAGATGTGGCGCCAATCACACAACTGATTCAGTCACATATCCCGAACGGTAAACTGGAGACCAGTGGCGGCACTGAACTCGCATATAGTCTGCCCAATGAGGAAACCTCCAGATTTGAGGCATTATTCGCTGACATTGAGGACAAACAACACCAGTTGGGTATTGATAGCTATGGCGCATCCATTACCACTATGGAAGAGGTCTTTCTCAAGTCAGTACTAAAATTGATTTAAAACAACTAGATATTAGTTAAGGCAAATGATCAAGAATATACAGTTTAAGAGAGTTCTTTGAACAAATTAGACTTGTCTTTTATATGGGGGGAGGGGGTTGTCTCCAGTCACAGTGACTAACATTTGGTTAGATCCATAGGTGCGGCAAAACACTGTCTCTTAAATTGCATATTATCTTAAACCGAGGGTAATCTGTAGTTTTATTTTGAACTTATCCTGCTTTATATACTTATCTTGTTAATTTATTAGAGTTGGCGAATATGCCGAAGAAGGAATCAAAGCGATAAATGAGAACAAGAACGGAATGCACCAAAATGGCAACACCACAAAAGGGCAGACATCACTTCCAATGGACACGACCGACAAAGGCAGTGCTCCACGAAATACAGGAATGACTCTTCTGTTTCAACAATTCTATGCATTAATGATTAAGAAGCTATTGTACGGGTGGAGGAATCCCTCCCTGACCCTGTCTCAAATATGTCTGCCAGTGACCTTCACCATTTCCTCCATTCTTATTTCGAGATCTAATCCCAAGCCGTCAGACCTGCCAGCCCTCCTATTGAACCTTGATAATTTCAAGTCAACAACAGTACCATATTTTTATGACAACAAAACTGAGACTCTATCAGAAAGTTATGCAAAACTAATGAATGCACAGAATATTGGCGCCCCAACGAGAATAGGAAGTCCAGCAGCAGACAACATGACCGAAGCTGCTCTTCAACACCTGGACCAACTGTCTCGCGCTGACCTGTCTTATTATAGTCTTCATCAGCCGATCAGCGCTATATTTGACAAGGACAACTTTACGACAAATTTTACTCGTGTGACGGCACTGTTCAACAATCAGGCATATCATTCGCCGGCCATTGCACTGGCCTTTGCTGACAACGCTATCATTAAGTCAGTCCTGAATCAGAGCGACTTTCTTCTGAGTGTAACCAACCATCCGATGCCGCGAACAGCCGATGAGATCCTCACTGCAACCCAATACCAAAGTCAGGCTCAGTTTCAAGTGGCACAGAATCTAATGTTTGCCATGTCATTCCTCGCCGCCAGTTTCTCTATACTTCTAGTCAGAGAGCGTGCTATTAAAGGTGAGCTTGCTAATTTTTAAAATACTTAATTTTTGTTAAGGCCTAACTTTCTAGATCAATTAAGTGTCCAAAGATAATTTTTAAAAATTTTGCCCTTAAGAGTCATTTTACTTTTTATCTGTCGCATGATTGACCATGATTGCATATTTTAGGCAAGCACCTACAAATGGTGTGTGGAGTAAAGCTGTACATATTCTGGACCGCGTCCTACATAGTGGACTTTATCACCTACATCATTCCATGCTTACTCGTAATGATCATGTACAAAGCGTTCAATGAGGAAGCGCTGGCCACAGCTGGACAGGAGGGTCGCATTTTCCTAATATTTTTCATTCACGGCTTAGCAATGCTGCCATTCGTATACGTCCTGTCCTTCATGTTCGACACACCGTCCACTGCTTACGTCCGCATCTGTATATACAATGTCATTTTAGGAATCGGCACATTCCTAGCGGTGGTCATCACAGAACTGCCAGCTCTGGATGTCGTATATATAAGTAAACCTTTGAACACACTTTTCAGTATGTTCTTGCCCAATTTCTGTTTGGGTCGTTCTGTTTATAATTTGTACAATAATTACATCGGTAATGATATCTGCAATACTGACCGACAATTTAAAATTTTTGGCAATAATACCATCAATAGTTCCTTGAGAGCTCTTTGTGATCTGGGTTGTGGAAATCCTGAAATCGAACAGATGCCTCTATTCAAGGCAATTCAAATGTGTTGTGTAGGTCAGTGATAATAAAAACAAACCTTGTCTAAATTCTTCCTCCCCCTCCTCCCTCTCTCTCTCTCTCCCTCCCCCCTCTCTCTCTCTCTCTCTCTCTCTCTCTCTCTCTCTCTCTATCTCTCTCGCTCGCTCGCTCTCTCCCTTCCTTCTTGACTATACAGGGATATAGAATACAGGGACAAAATGATGACAGGGGTATAGATAAAATAATCTATTGATTTGAGGAAAGATTTCGCCCTACCCTGATGTCTGTTACCTTTATCATCCTTTTTTACATTTCATCTTCTCTCTCCTCTGAAATGTTAAAAAATCTAATGAATTATAATTAAATAAATGGATTCAACAACAAAAGCAAATGTATAACTCATGAGCAGAGATGGGCAGACTTTTCAAGCACTAGTGACATGTGAAAAATGAAGGTTGGTGAGAAGTGATAAAAAAAATAGATAGATTAGATTTGCCACCCACTGCCCATTACTGATCGAGTTGCATAACTTGAAGGGTTAATTTATTTTTTATTTATTTATTTGAAAAAGTCATGTTTTCTAATAAATTTCTTGTTATTTATTTCCAATTTATTTGGAATTCAAATGAGCATAATATCGAGTAAATTGATTTTAATCTTGACTAACGAGTGGGCAGTGCTTTATTTGCTAATTAAAATTTATGAAGTATCTATTGATTTGCTTTATTTGAGCTCGTTCTCAGATATCTGATAAGATCGCTTGTTTTCTTCTATTAAAATAAACAAGATGAACGTCAAATAAAATAAAATAAATAGTAATCATAATTAACTCAATTATCTTTAACGTTCTAATTGTTAAAGAAAGAACATCTAAACCTTTGACAGCCATTAATTATACTGAGCTTAATTGGAAACCCATCCAGGTTGTAACAAATTGATTGGATATCGGTTAATTCATCGATAATCTTCCATTGAACTAAAATAAGCAAATACAAATTTTTATTAACTTTACAATTAATAATGCTAACTTGAGTTTCAGGTTAAATATTTTGGATTAATTTATCTTTCATTAAAGCAAAGATAATATGAGCAAGAATATCATGAGATAAGCAATGAAACTCTAAAACTATATTTTAGCCCCTATACAACCCTTTTAAAAATTCTATTTTATTACCTTGCTGTAACCAGTAGACCCTTTTATATTTGTCTGTAACAAAAAACAGCCTCAATCTATTTTAATGCATTGAACCTGGCTAATTATTATACTAATTTGCACTTCATAGACAAGGGCGACGTTTCGGATGAACGGCTTTCCTCCTATCAGTCGTTCGGATCGCACGAAGACTCGCGAAGACTTGAATACCAAACAAATGACAACAAATTTAATGAAAACGAAAATAAAAACTATTTTAACGATAAGTTTGACTTCAAGACGATTGCTTCAGAAAAGGAAGGCTTGAATTCAAATGAGTTTATTAGAAGAAAATCCAATATTAGTCTGAAAAATGCAAATAAGACGACAGCACTAAAGATAACGACAACCACAGACAGACCCGACTTTGATATGGAACTAACTCTGGAAGCACAGCCTTATGAAGACCTGAATGACAGCAAAATTAATGATAACCTGAGCTCTAACAAATTGATGAAAGAGGACCTGCAGAACCCCGACTTTGAAGAGGCCATAGCCTCTTATATTGACGAGAATGGCGGCATACATCTGCAAGACGGGCCTGGCGGTCTGTTCGGGGTTGTTCCACCTCAAACAGTGTCCGATCATCACATTGATGTCTTCAGCCGACCCGCCATTCAGGACAATAGGGTTTGTGTCCATTAAAATAATAATTAAATTTTGATTACAAATTTTGATTCTTTTTGAATAATTGCCAAAGTATTAGTCATAAAGGGTTTTATTTTTTCAATTTTACTCTTTTTGACAAAATATACTTAAATTAAAAGAAAGAAAAGATTTTTAAATATGATTTTTATTTTTCATTAGACTTTTTGCACGATTTTTTTTTCACCAGAACACTATCTGCAGTTTTACTGAATATTTTTTATTTGCAATTAAGTTTTGCTTTTTCTGAATAATTATTTTTGATTTTCTTTAAACTCTTCAGTAATTCGTATAAAGTCTTGAATTTTGTTTATTATTTAAATTTTAAGAATTTTGTTTTGTTTATTATTTGTTTATTTTTTATCTACACTTAATTGAAGTTAAAATTTATTATAAAATTTTCATTTTTTCTTTTCTTGCATTGAATAACATTTAGGAAAAACAGGTTAAAGAAAAGTCAATGAATAAGAAGTTTGAAAAATATGATGAATACCAGAGAAGTCGTGGACCAAAAGTGGTTCAATTTGATGACGACTTCGAGTCGGAGCTAATGAGCCAAAAGATTAGAAAAGATATGGTCTCTAAGGAACTGAAATTATCTGACGAACAGAAGTCAGAGACTATTCAAGTGGTTAATGAAAATCAAAAGGCTTTTAAATTTTTATTTGATTTGAAACGAAATACAAACCAAACGTTAAGTAATAATAATAATAATGAGACAAAAGTCAGAGCCATTGGTAGCCAACCATTGAATACCAATAATAACAACAAATTCAATATTAATTACAATTTTATTAATAATAATCATAATTATAGCACAAGTGGTAATACAGTAAATTATGCTGAGCCCTTGACTAGACTGCCCCGTATTCATCAGCAAAGAGTTGGTCCGCAAAAATATTTCAAAATTAATGCCCAGAAAATCGTTGATTTAAATCCTTTGGTCAAATATTTTAAGACATTGGACTCGTCGCTACATTTAGAGCCCAATCCCCTGTTTTCTGTCAATTATAGCCATATTTCGGTAGATACCCGGGGCAAACATCAGGTGCCGGTGGCCAAATCTGTGCCGGTCAGCACAACAGCTGCTCCCAGTGTTTTCTATTCCTATCGACATAATACGGAAAGTCTGAGAAAAGTGACCACAACTCCAATGCCATTGAATGTGACTCAGTATCGAAGAGCACAGTCACCGTCTCCGACATTCACAACATATGTGAGGCAAACCACAGAGAAACAGACCAATAATTATAGATCAATTGACCTGAATCCATTGAAAATATTGCCAACAATATCAGTTCCGGCCCGTCCCCTATCACAATTTCCAACACCTGATCCATTTGTCTCAGCGACCAAATGTGTGGAAAAGTCCTGTCGATTACCCGATTGTTTCTGTGGCGGCACTGAAACCCCAGGTATTTATTTAAACTATTCTAGCTAATAAAAATGTTGATCATTAATTAATTGACTAATCAAGTAATGATACATGATCAATTTATAAACTAGAAATAACTGTAAAAATAATCGAAAAAATTAGCTAGTTATATTGAATAAAACATTAATTTGACTCCCACCTTGATCATCTCTTGAAAAATTTGATTTGTGTGTGACTTTAGAAAGAAAAGAGCCACATTTTCAATCGTGGGAATATTTGTCATATTTCTAATTGAATTATAGTTATTTACAAAAATGGCCCAGTTCTAAATATGTTCAATAATATTTTCTGATTATAGTTGAGTTAACCCCGAAACAAATTCCACAAATAATTGTGATAACATTTGACGACGCGGTCAATGATGTCAACTGGCACATATATGAAGAAATATTCACACCTGACCGTAAAAATCCGAATGGCTGTCCAATTAGAGCCACGTTCTATGTTTCGCATGAATGGACAGACTATGGACAGGTGCAGACACTCTACTCCAGAGGCCATGAAATTGCATCCCATTCTATAACGTGAGAAATGTTTTTGTCATTTTTTTAAATAACATTTTCACTAATTTTATAAAATAATTGCTTTTATTCTAAAAAATGAAAAGAATTTAAAAATTAAAATATTTTGAAAAATCAGTTGAAAGAAAAGATCATTCAAACTGAACTGGTTCACACAATTATATATATAAGATAAGAGCCCTGGATAAAATTCTAATGAGACGAGCACGTGTTAAATTCAGTGACAGGGGTAAGCATTCAGCCGGAGTGCCACGTGAAGGCATGACACTGAGAGACCTGTTGAAGTGCAATCGACTGCACATTATAGCCGGCGCTGCCTTTTTGGTCATTCAGTTACTGGTCTTCTTCTATCAGATCTACTCATTCAACCGATTGGATGAACAGAGCAGTCGGTTCTGGTTTCTGGTCAAGTGTTCGTTGGGTCTCATATTTCTCGAGATTTTAAGACTCTTGGTTAACATTTATCTCACAATTCAGAGTGTTATGTGTATTGTCTTCAGTTGACTGTAGGCCCTGTACTCGAGTCCTGTCCCACAATTCATTTGAAAACAGTTTTCAAATAAATGTTTAATTTAATCAAAATAAAATAATTTAATTTAATTTAATTATACAGTAGTTTTTCTTTTAAAATGAATTGATCATGCGCATCTTGATTGCTGATCAATGTCTAAATGATCTCATTCCAATCTAGGGCTTCCGACTTTCAATTTGCGGTGAAAGGTATTTAAAATATTCAGGGCTGAGGCTAGATAAATATTTACACATTATTCATTTAAAAATATACAGTCCAATATAATTATTATTGAGTCTAACCTCGGGAATTTATGATACAGGTCAGAGCTGACTATTATATCGAGTATTTCTCTTAAATTCAGGTAAATTAAAATTAAATTTGCTTAATTAAAACTAGATGAGGCAAGACAATTTCTAAATTAATCCAGTTTTTAATGCCTTGCTCACCCCATGTATATAATCAATTTTAATAAGACTGTATAATAATTTCAAAATAACTGTGAAAATGAATTTTGAATTAATTTTCATTCTTTTTCCACAAAATATTAATAAATATATTCAAACTCACGAATAAAATCGGGTCTCAATTAATTAAATGCTATTTCAGTCATAGTTTTGGCGAAAAGTACTCGAAATCTCAATGGATTAAAGAGATTAATGGCCAGAGAGATATACTGAACGCATACGCTGGGGTGAAGCTCGAGGACATTCGTGGAATGCGAGCCCCGTTTCTACAGATCGGCGGCAATAAACAGTTCGAAATGCTTTTCGAGACAAACTTCACGTACGACTCGTCAATGTCTATATTTGAGAACGAGCCCCCTTTCTGGCCCTACACACTCGACTATGCCATTAATCACGAGTGTATGATAGCGCCCTGTCCTACCAAATCATTTCCAGGTTAGTTTGTAAAAATTATCAGTGAAACTAATCTTATCTAAATTAATTAATTAGTTAAGAATAAAAGAACAATTAAATTCTGATTTGTTCCTTGTTTACAAAGGCCTTTGGGAAATTGGTCTAGTTATGTGGCAGGACTTGAACGGAGGCCGGTGTTCAATGGGCGACGCCTGTTCAAACCCCAGCGATGAGAATGGCGTCTTTGAGATGATAATGAAGAACTTTAAACGACATTATCAGTCGAATCGGGCGCCGTTCGGTCTGTTCTATCACTCAGCCTGGTTTAATAGTCGGCACCACTTGCAAGGCTTTCTTAAGTTTATCGACGAAATACTTAAACTGAATGACGTCTTCTTCGTCACGAACTGGCAGTTAATTGAATGGATGAGAGAACCGACACCACTGTCGCGGATACATAAGTTTAACGCCTGGAAGTGTCAGCTGAAGGACGAGAACAGACCCAATGCCTGCCATAACCCCACCGTTTGCAATGTGTCCTTCAAGAAAGGTTCCCGATTTTTCAAGACCTGTCAGCCCTGTCCGGAAGCCTATCCTTGGATTGGAAATACCGGACTTAAGCGCAAAAATACTCTTTGATACCAAAATGAAAGCCTTTTTCGAATTCATCGATGTTTTGAAGCATTTATTTATTTGTAAAACTATTTTCATATTTTATTTTCATTAATGAAGAAATTGTAATTAAAATTGTTTTTTAATAAAATTTTTTAAATATTCAAACATTGGTCTTAACATAATCTTGGGCAAACTAATCTTCAATTCTTAAATTATTTTATCGTGTTAATTAATAATAAATTAAATATAAATATTTAACAAAAAAATAATTCCAAGTGAATAATCATTTTATTTAAGATGTTTTGAAAGTTCAAAAAGGATGAGTATTTCTATTCCAACAATTTATAATCTAGTATTGAGTAGTAAACTATGTTATAATAATGTTTTAAAATTAAACAAAATAAGAGAACAGCCGTTTCGGTACAGGTCTCACATTCAGATCAATTTCGGGCAATTTAGTGAATATTACTTTTAAGTGAATTTGCGTTCATTCGATAAAACGGTAAACAAAAATGCTTTTGATTCTTACAATTCCTACAAAAGCTGACAACGAATGCAGTGATTATACCATAGGTTTATAAATTGTTGGAATAGACTTATAATATTTTTATACTTTCGAAGTGATTATTAGCGAAGACTCATTAATGAAATAAATACAATACTTTCAGCAAAATGCAGATTCATTACACTAAAGAATCATGGTAATTCACGTATTGATAGAATCTGTGAACAAACATTTGGGTTATTTGCCTCTTTTATGGTTTAGTCAGTCATTCATATAAATTTCGTCATTAATTTTCAGACATCTCTCAACGATTCAATGATTTTCTTAAAATATTTCTTTGAATTTATTGATTCAAATTCTGAATCTGTTTTATGTGTTTTCTATTAATTACTTTCAGAGTCAGAGACCGACAACCAATCAATTATTAACTCGTTTGAATTTAAGTCAAATTAACTCAAATAGAAACATTGATTTGAAATCCGAATTATTGATCAAGTTCAATTCATTCCAGTTAGAAAAGACAATTATTTGAATGTTAAGTATAAGGCGTGTAAATCTTCTGTCTTCACTTCTGTCTTCACTATTGTCAGCCATTTTAAAAAGAAGATTAAAAGTCAAATTAAATGTCAGACAAGTATTTGAAACTAAAAAACTAAATTTTAGAAACTTTTACAGTTTTTTGAAGCGATCGAAAGGTTTGACTAATTTTAAGCCTAAAACAGAAAATTATTAAAAAAAAGTTTAAGTATTAAAAACTTTTTGAAATTATTTTACAGAATTTGAAATAAATAGTTATAATTAATGATTTTATCATTTAGAAAAATAATTAAGCAAACAATCTTGGCAATAATTCATTTAGCAAAAATTTTGTATTTATATAATTGCGATTATTTTTGGATTATTTTCTTTATAAAATTTAGATTTTATAATCTAATTTTGATCTTATGGCCACTTAACCATGATCAATTTCAGTATTGTAATTGTAATAGTTATAAATTGGTTGTTCTAAAATTTTATTTAAATTCTTAATAAAAAATTCAATTCTTTGGTCTCCTATTTCCTTATGATTTTTATTTTAAAATAATCATTTTTCTTGGTAAACTCTAAGATAATCAATTTCCATGGTCGGTTTTTCCCATCTTTTGGCCTCTTCAGGGGTGATCTTAGGACCAAATGAATGAGAAGGAAAGAAAGCACCGCCGACTGCAACGTTTAATCTCCAGGTGAAGTCTTTATCAAAAGGAGATCCGTTGTGATCGTAGGGTTTGACCGCATGTTTAGACGAGAAATTTTTGTTTAAATCTTCGGTGTGGAACAGCCCTCCGTCGAAATAGAAGCGCATTTCAGTTTTTTCCCATTCCATGCCATATGTGTGCCAATCAGCCGTAAGATCTGCGGTCATATTTTTCTCACCACTTCCATGATGGGAATTATAAGGCCATTGGGCTCCATAATGAATAGTTGACATGAATCCATGTTCCCGTTCACCTCTGGCTTCCATTATATCGATCTCACCACTGGCAGCCCTATCACAATATTTTATTAAAGGGCAAATTTTCTGATAAATCTTAGCTCAAGAAAAACTAACCAGCCTCCATAAAAATTGTCCTTAGGCATCATCCAAATGGCGGGCCAAAGATATCTGCCTTTTGGCAGTTTGGCTTTGGCTTCGAATTTGCCAAAAGTCCAGCCGGTCTTCGATTTTAGTCTCGCAGAAGTAAAATGTTTGTTCTGGAAGTTTTCAACCTTCACATTAATTACCAAATGTCCATTCTCTATTCTGGAATTCTCTTTATGGTCAGTATAATATTCCATTTCGCCATTACCTCCACCTTAATGCAAAATATCTGATATGCGACAAAACAAATTAATTAATACCCTTTCCATCGATTTCATGGGTCCACTCCGAAGCATTCAATGTAGTGCCGTTAAACTCATCAGACCAGACCAAATGCCATGCTCCTTCAATACTGAAAAACAATGCACAAACAGTGAACAGTGCGACAAATAATTTCATGTTTTGACTATTTGTGAAACAATTTATTGACCAAAAATTATCAGTTTTTATATCGAAATTCTCTGTGAAAATTAATAAAGAATGACATATGCAATGAACATTGATTAAATTTTATTAACAATGAAAAACAACTTGCAATATTTGAACATAGCCAAGCTCTTCTTACTTTCAGAAAATAAGGACACGATTTACATAAATAGTTTGAAAAATCCATGTATTTTTAGGAAATAAATAGCAAAAATTACACCTTTTTATCATATTTCAACAATTTTAAGACAGCAATAAAATTGCTTAATCAAAAGATTTTCTGCTTGTTTTAAATTGTCTCAAATTTGCCAACATAGTTTGGGCCAATATCTAACAGTTTTGATGATTGTACTTGAGATTTATTAAATGGATTAAGCTCAATAAATTGATTGTAACATGTACTCCATAAAGGCCTTTAAGACATATATCTACAATTTATTTGTTACTTACAAGGTTATCGAAAATTTGTAATTTTGAAATACATCTGTTTTACCTCTAACTGGAGATATTGTTTAAAATACAGATTTAAAATATAAGAACTTCAAAAGATATTACAATAAAATATTTTTGCCTAAATAATACATTTACGCCCAGCACTATTTGAGAAAAGATTTGACTTTTCACTGATATTCAGAAAAATTAGAAAGAACTGATGTTTGTCTGTATAAATTCAAAATTTTATCAAGGAAGAATTTTAAAAATTAATGTGAAATTGAAATTATACAGCTGTGAAATTAGGCAAATTCATTAGCATAACCACCAAGTTGCTCCTGGTGTTCATATTGAAAATATAAAAAAGTCATTTTATTCAGATTGTATTCAGATCAAATTAAATTACTTTTCAAATTCATTCAATCAATTACCCAGAATAATAAGGATGTCCACTGCATTTTTCATTAAAGTATGTGTGTGTGTGTGTGTGTGTGTGTGACAGTGTAAATTCTAAAATATATTAATTGTACTAGCACAACCTTTTTATATTTAAAAATTCAACTTTCAAGGGTCTGGTGTCATCCAACCTTTACCCAGGGTGACCAACTGCAAACTAGTTTTGAAGAAATTCAATTTAAGAAAATCTCATATTATTTAAAGTAACCTGATTAAGTTACTGTCAGTAATCAATTAGGGTAACTATTTAGGGTCTCTTTTGACCAAATCCCATTTGTCGGAACATTTATGTACTTAGCAGATAAAAATACGTCACTTTTGGCCGAATATTTCGTCCGACTTTTAGACCTTTTTCTCTGATATTCTTTTGGTTTGGTTTCAATTTCGGTCAAAACAATAAAACGTTATTCAAACGTTGCATTTATTTTGGATTAAGGATAAAAACCTTGTCTATATCACTAATAAATGCCATAATGACATTTCAAATTATTTTCGACTCCGATTTTATCCAAATCTGAAAAATTCAATTGAAGTCAATCTCTTAATAATCTCATATCACTTGAAATCCCTGTTAATATTCATATAAAATATCAATTTTCTAATCAAATTCAAATCAATTAACGAAATCTAACCTGTTGGGATACCTGTATGTGTCAAGAAATTCAGACTTTAAATATAAACAGAATAGAAAACAAACTCAAATTAGGGCTAATTTATTGCTATTCAATAAAACAAAGTGATTGTATTTAACGTTAATTTTTTTTAACTTTAATGTATCTTTTCTGACGATTTATTTAGAATAAAACTATTCGGTTCACAGATTCTGGCCTCAAGTGTTGGGCACAGAATACGAAATCCAAAATTTAAAAATGATTTTCAATAAGATTAGATTAGAAGAAATTACGGCCATTTTTGTTATTGGATTTGTCAAATTCAAAATATTTAATCAATTCTTTGAATAATGAAAAACAATTCTAGACTTGTAAAGAATTGGGACTTTTACTTCCCCGAAAATGGAGTTTAGTCATTATTATTATTTTATTTGGAAAAATTAAAGTTTGGAAACAAATTAGAGTTGAAGAAGAGTCGGCAAAGTGGGCGAAATGGGCAGAGCAGGGGGTGAAAGGTTCACGATAATCCTAAGCGAAGTAACTGTTGGGGCGAACATTTTCCATGGTAGATTGCATTTGACAGGAAAAATGGTAGTCTTAAAAATTAGTGGAAATTTCATCTATTAATTGAATTATATTTTTTAAAATTCAAATTTCATAAAAATAGAATTCAATTTAATAGAAATATATTTTATAAGAAAATGGATAACACTTTTAATACTCAATTTGCAAGAAATCTATTTTACTTTTGAAATATAAAATTTAATTAAAGTATTCGTCAAACATCCGGGAATTTTCAATATCATTAGGAATTTCGAGTCATATTTTCAATGTAAACAAAATTAAAGTTAATTTTAATAAAAATATAACAACTGATAAATGACTAACAAGATAGTGATTGCATGGATTGATCTCACCTTTGAAATTGACTCCATTTTTACTCGAAAAAAGACTGTAATTCTCCACAAATTGAATGGTTTCGCTGAGTTTGGAAGTTTGAACGCTGTTATGGGACCGTCCGGTGCGGGTCTCACTTCACTACTCAAGTGTTTGAATGGTTTGAATAATTCAAAGCTCAGCGAAGAAACCAAAATACGTTTGAATACGTCTGAGAAGATTCGCTCGACTTTTATCGCAAACAACGAAAAGGATTTCCTTATTATGGGTTTGACTGCAAAACAAAACCTGATTTACGCCTCAAAACTCAAAAACAGTGATTCCGGACAAGACTTTGATCACCAGAAGAATGTCCAGCAAATAATGTCAGACCTATTGATATCGGATACTATGAATACTAAGGCAAAGAACTGCAGTGG
>JAQIWP010000600.1:0-22908 GCA_034695525.1 Euzetes globulus
AGGGAGAGGGAGAGGGAGAGAGAGAGAGAGAGATTATATCAATTAACTTTCAGATTTTTGTCAAAGCGAAGAAATTTCAATTTGAATGACTTGATCTGTACAACGCAGAGACATAAATGTTGACTGATTATAACTTGATTATGATATGAGAATGTAATTTACGCAATAATAGAGATAGGAATTGGTTTAAGTGAAGTGAGTTCTGATGAATTACATTAGTTATTGTGTTGTTCGCAGTCTTACAAAACGTTTGCAGTTTGATAAACAAAGAAAAATCTGCATAATATTATTTGATTGTTTAATTTTCCTGATAGAGCGCTACTATCATAGCCGACAGCCCCAAACATTCAAACAGTGTTTGGAGTGCGTTGAATGCGCACCGCCTCAGGTATTGGGTCGATTACCTATTCGCTATTTCCACTGGCTTTCCATTGAGGCCTGTCTTCAATTCTGTTTAACTGCTAAGAAAATTTTCAACTCCGTATTAAAGTTTGTATGGAGTGACTGGTCTTCAGTCGTAAACTCGGCGACGAAACTTGTGTTTGGTTTTTGGTTCTGGTCGAGTACTCAACCAACTCTCGACTCCTCACTAATAACTTATTAAGAAAAACGATTTTTAAGGATTCTTGTTTTAACTGTGAGTTGAGTTCATCTGCTCGAGAATCGAGTCGAGCCCCGAACTAAACTTGAATTCTGTGCATAAATACATATCTGTCTGAAAAACTCTTTATATCTCTGTTCGACTTCTTATTTGAATAATTTAACCCTCGTTTTGACACTCATTTGTTGGAATAAGAGAAGAGAAGAGAAAACTTTTGATATCAAAACTATTTATTATTCTTCAAAATCTAATCCGAATTATGTTAATCAGGATTTGACTCAAAAATCAACAGTAAGTAAAACTTTTATTTCATATTCTATTTCAGGAAATGTTTTTCAGTATTTTTTCAGTCAACAAATAATTTTAAATATATTTAAAATAAATAGATTTAATTGCTTCTAATTGTTTAGTAATTTAATACTTTTAAATAGGGTATTACTTTATCTGATTTTTATTAATTTCAATCGCTTTTCATTATTTTTTCAACTTTTTAACTAAACTCAGAGCACTTTCTCATTGTGTTCGAGACTATTGTTTGAATGATTGGTTAAAAGGAAGCAAAAGAAGAATTTAATGGTCAGAAAGGTCTTAGATTAAGAGGTCTAAGATTTTCAGATGTATTCAAATACTTTTTAATGGAAAGATTCAAAAGATTTATATTCTATTATGATTTCGAGAATAATAGCTCTTCAAAAGTGTTGTTTCAAATGCTCTAATCATTGTTTCAGATATTCTGTGCAAAACTTTGAATTCTATTATAAGACATTCATTTTTTTCTTTACCATATCTTTCAATTTGTCAAAAGTCTAGTTCTTTCGATTGATTTGATTTGAGTTAAGAGAAAGTTTATCAAAAATTGAAAATGCTTTCTCATTAAATGATAAGTTGGAGCAACTCCAATTCTATGGTGTGCTCTATGGATGCATTCTTATCAATTAATGTTAAACTTTGTGTATATCTACTATTTGTAAATATCAGAAAATCTTTAAATGGTTTTTATTTTTTTTAATTAATTAGATTTTAAGTTGTAATAGAACGAAAGTTTCCCAATAATTATTTGCTTCAAAATCAAAGTAAACTATATTTCAATCATAGATCAAATAAATTTCAGATCATTTTCCACATCAGGACGAGAGTGGGCTTAACTCCGACCTCTTTAAATGTCCCAAATTATAGGAAACTTAGATATCAGCACAGATTAATGGTGGGCAGGAATACTAAAGAAACAGTCTATCCATAATATATTCGTTATTTGCCAATTGATCCAATAATGCGGTTGAACTGAATATAAGTCTGAGTTTCACTTTTATTTTGTGCAGAAAATATCCCAATTAATGAATGAAACAAGAACTTATTTTTTTAATTAATTTGCATTCCACTCAACAAAAAATTACAATTAATTTGATTTATAAAACATTTATATAAAATATTTTTTGGAAAGATTATAACTCATTATAAATGGAAAAAATTTGAACACATTTAATCTAGGATATAATCTTATTTAAAAGGTCTGGCAAACCCTTGAACTCTGAAAGGGAGAAAAAAATCAAACTAAATCTAAACGTTAGCCCCGACTGCTATCATAAAAATTTCACAAATATGTTTGAGGTCCTTCTCTTCAGTGACAAATTTCCCCCGAGCATTGTTGCATAATTCAAATATCATTTGAATTGCTTTCGGCTTCTTTTCAATTCGATTGATGCGAAGAGTTTTGTACTTCAATATGTCTTTTCAGATAAATAGTCGATTGATTGATGACTTATCCAATAGACTAAATTGGTTAATATTGAGAGATAATGAGGTTTATTGGCCTTCATATTCAAATGATGTGTATTTGAGGCACAATGCCTTTCGTGAAGAATATAATTATAAGAATAGTTCTGATATTATTTTGATCAATGACTCAGAGATTATGGCGTTTATTATAGAGAATAATGACTGGCATTAAATAAGTCAGTGGCCGGTCGTTCTCCAAACTGATCCAAAACTTGTCTTCAAAGTCAAAGTGCTATTCACTTGAATGAGAAGTGGCTTCGGTTGTGAGCAATGCTCTGCCCGACTGCCCGATCGACTCACTGATCAGATTTGTTGGTTAAGTCGATCATTAGTTCACTCAAAAATCACTCAAAAATCAGAATTTTGTAAAATAATTTCCGACAAAATATGTTAAAATTCTGCGTTCCTTTGATGTCAACTGACTTTTCATATAAACATTTATCAACTATTAATCTATGAACAAATTGAAAACAACTTTTTTCTGACCTCTTTTAGAGCCAGTAATTAATTATGTAAATCATTCGAATTAATATTCGTCTTCACAACTATTCACTTGAATTCAAAGGAGTAATGAAAATATTATTCAAACTCTTCTATCAAATAATCATTAAGTAATGAATTTCTTAATTTAATAAATAAAATAAAATAATAACTTTGATATTCAGATTCGTAAACAATTACTAATTGGATTTGAAATTCAATATTATTTTGTTTATTAAATTTTGTTTCAATTAATTCAAAGCTAATTTCTCTTTTCAAAAATGGGTTCAATTCTAGAAATTAGTATTAAAAATGTTTTGGATAACAGTTTTCCCTCTAAATCTAAATATTCTTAAAACATATTCAAATTGACTCAGATCTTCAAAATATTCAGAAAATCTAAATGTGACATATATTTTTTGTCTTACTTGTTAAATTTTGAAAATTTTGACGAAATGTATGGATTAGCTTTACAGTTTGGATTTTATTCATTTCCTATAACCATAAGGGATGGCCAAGGGGTATAGCATAAATACCCTGATTTTTTGTCTCGACCAGATCTACCATACTAATTTTGACTTCGGAAATTCTTTTGGGGTTTTCTCAATTATATTTTCTGAACTCGGCCAAATTCCACCTAACCCGATAAAATTTAACCCCTTTCTTCAGGTCAGATACCTTGCCACTACTGTAATACATTTATCTATTTTTGCTTGGAGTCAAAACAAATTCTGATGAAATTATTTCTAAGAATCTGTTTTCAAATCAATTATTAGACTTCTGTTTTGAGCAAAAAACTCATAAAATATTTCATTAATTAGAAACAAAAAATGAGATAAATAGAAATCAATTCAAAAATCACTTTTCGTTTAAAATAAGTTTATTTCAAAATAAATGCTTAGTTTTATCTCTTCTTTGATATTTATATGTGAAAAATGGGTTTAGTTTAAAATTGTTAAACATTTTTTTCAAAGTTGAAATTATAATCACACATAATACCAAGGTAACTAAATTTATTGAGGACGAGTTAATTATTTCAAAAACAAGATATACTAGGCTAAAACTTTGGCCAAGAAAAAAAGATTGGAATTGAGGTGAAAGAATTATGATTTTGAAATTATTGGGCATTAATTAAGTTCTGTTTAAAAATATTGAATTTCTATCTTGTTTTACAAAAGAAAATTTTCATAGAATAGATACATCTTGCTAACTTTCAAAAAATAGCTTTTCTCATAAAACTCTTATAAGAAACATTCAAAATTGTTTGAAAAATTGTTTGTTAATTGACTGAAAATGTATTTTATTTGATTTAAATTAGAAATCAATTTGTCCTGAATTCGGTATTTAGTGCAACAGATTTGAAATTAAATTACTTTTGAAGCAAAACCAATAATAATAAGAAAAAACATTTTGAAAAAAATCAATCGAAGAATAAATAAGTTATTTTTTGCGATTGATTTTATTGGGTCAGACCTCAGATCTATACTTAGAAATAATTAAGTTTTTTCTTTCTTTGAATGCATTTATTTAATTATAAATATTTTGATTAGAAATTTGTGGATTTAATGAACAAAATCAGTGAAACCAAATCAATGATAAAAGAATGAAACCCAAAGTGTCTGCAAATTCTGATTCAATTCCTCAAAACCTAAATAAACGAAAACAATGCAAACAAACAATGGAATAGATTTTAGAAAGTTTTTGATGTCGACCGAGAGTTCACTGCAATCCTCTGTAATTAATTTCTAAGTTCACTTTACTTTTTAAAAGTATTATATTTTCCTTGCGATGCCTCAATTATGCACTTGCATGCATTTAATTCATTCATCGTGCAAGTGATAGCCAAGTTTAAAGAAGAAGAGCTAAATTGTTCAACTACAACTTATCAACCTTAAATGTGCTAGTGTATGTTTAATGTTATCCACATATTCAGCTTGCTTCGAGAAGATGGAAACTTTAACATATTTGAGCAAGCAAAATTATTTAAAAGGTCATGATTAGAATTTATTTAGCACTTTTGTTTTTAAGATTGTCCATCAAAATTTAAAATGTTCTTGTTAGCATAATGAATAGATAAATAGTTAATGTAAAATATTTTTAATGATCTTGGTCATGTTTTCATCACATGATTAAAATTAGAACATGAAAACTTGTCTTTCTTACATTCACGAATAGTTCCGAAAAAATCCGGAAACTTATTTACACGACTAACACATCACTATTTCAATAAGTCGACAATTGTCTAATTAATTAAGCAATTAAAATTGTTCATTACCAGTTATCACGGTTATTATCAACATCTGTGACCATCAATGTCTGAAATTTAATTGATAAAACTTTGAGCATAACTAATGAAGTGAAACACTTTTAAAACTTAATGAATTTAAAAACTAATTGATTTCTGCGAATTCAAGTCAGAAGTTCAAGCCATAGCCATTCATAAAGTTCTATTTTAAGCATGGTGTTTTAGCAATTACAAAGCAGTGGTACCGGTCAGACCCCAAACTATATTTTTTCTGTAGAACTCGAAGATATTTCGGACATAAAGCTATTCTATTGTATTTGGAAATCATATCCTTAAACTTGATTCAACAGTTGAATGAATTGTATGATCCGGTGCTTATAGTGAAGAGTGTGTGACCTTTATATACAACAATTAGAACAGAAAATTTTTTATGTCTCTCCTATCGAGAAGAAGATTACATAATAACCGATTCGTTTAGTATTTTTTCGTAACTTATTTTTTGTGTCTAAACTCTTGAAAGACTAACTATTTTATTGAATGAGTGGTTATTACAAAACTCACACTAAAAGTAATCATTTATTCCCTTCTTTTCTTTGAGCACAAAATTTTTAGTTCAAACTCATGTCTTTCAACAGCTTTGCGATCATTACATAACATTCACCAGAATTACATAAAGAATTGCTTTTCATGTCTTTTATATTTTGTGTTTTTAGTCATTTGTTTTTCTGAAGAATCGATTTCTTTGGATTTCCGAATAATATTAGTCCCAAACGACTCCTTTTCAGTCGTTTCTAACGATTGTCTCCTTTTTTTCATTTCAAAGAATTTATGCGTCACTTGATTTGAATGTTGACTAAAATGATGATATGAATCCATGAGATGTCCACGAATGTATCGGAACGTATTCAAGCGTTCCTTTAAACGATTGGCGTTTGTGGCCATTCCTCTGCTTATAGTAATAGTCCAAACAACAGGTCACTCAGGCAAGTAATTATAATATGGGCTTGTTCACTCAATCTATAATCAATCATTTTTGACAATACCTGCAGGCTCATCTTTGCCACCAGTGATCCGTCACCCTGGCACATGTACTTTTCAACGTTCTCAATCAGCATGTACATTTAGTTTATTATGTTATTTGGCGGGTGGAACACCCGTAGAGGGCTGTGGCGGTGACTTTGGCACAACGTGTTGTATGCTCCAAGAATCGCATCAATCACATTTCCCATCGCCATCACCGCCACCGCCACCACCGCCGTCACCATATCATTCAGATCCGAGTTCAACTCATCCTCGTTATGTGACGTCTAATTCGAACCACCATCAAAACCACAACTACCCTCCAGAGCCTCCGTCACATCCCTATCATTTCGGGCGCACAACCTCTCCGTCCACAGACTTTATCGATTATGGCATAGACCACAACACAATCCGTCGAACCCGTCCGGACGGCCACGTCAAGCCATTCTTTAAAGAGGTGTCGGGCAGAAAGGTCTACGCCAGGAATCTTCAGGACGACAGTAAGTCAACACAATTCTCATATTAAATATTATTTTCAATTCAAATCAAGTTTTAAAAAAGAAAACAAACAAAAAGAGAATTAATTCTGAAAGCAATTGATTTATTGTTTGACAGTTTGAATGCTTGACATAAAATGTATTGATTTAAAGTCTTAGATAATTGAAATTCAGAGACAATCGTTTACTATTTAAATATAAAGAGAATATTATAATAACATCCGATAAAAATGGTTAAAATAAGTGCTAATAATTATTCTGTAAAATGTCTTTTGAGACTAATTTATGTCTAAGTTTTGTGTGTCTGAAGCGGTGCTTTGAATATGAAAATAGAGACCAAATAACGAATAACTTTGTGTTAATTACAATCGTAATATTGTGTGTTTGACTAATCAGTAAAACCTGATTTTATTTCCAATTCTTCGCTTAAAAACTAATTTTCAACAATTATTCCGAAACAAAATCATTAAAAAAATGTGTGATATGTATTCAAATGAGGCCATAGCCTAGGTTCATTAATAATTAACACAATTTGTTTGTTTTTTCGTTTCAAACTTATATTTAATATTTCGATAATATGACCATTAATAATCAATTATATTCGGGAAAATCTAAATTTATTTGCCAAGAGGGCCATAAATTAAGGGTATCGCACAGTAAAGACCTACTCCACCCGATCTATGAAATACCAAAGTCATAGTCACGAAGAAATATTTTTATTATGAGCATTTGTTGCATAATTAGTCAATTAAGTCAAATAAATTGGGAAAAATTTTGATCGATAAACTATGATTTATCAGTTTATCTGTCACTTTGATATATATTTTTTAACAAATTCCTGTTACGAAAGCATAGTTTATATGAGGATTTCACGACTGGCGGACATTCAAATTAATTCCAAGTTTTACCTCAATTTTTCAATGTTTTAAATCAACTCAAAAGTTGCGGTCAACGATAATATCAAAGTATTCATAATGTTATCAATACTTCAGATTTTTATACAATTTTGGTTCAATTAATTGGACTTAAATTGAATTCTCAAACAGTTTTTTGATAAGTTTGTCAAACATTTGATCTAATAATGAAAAGAGATGATCAAAAGATGATTCCAAAGTTATAAAAACTAAATAAAAAAGGCCAAACATAAAAATTTAATAAAACTTCCTCGAATGTTTCGGTCACAGATTAATTAATCTCAATTTACCTCAATTAAAAAAAATATAACTTTTCCTATTTCTATGTTATATCCAGTTAAAAGAATTCAATTTGAGATAACTCCTTTTGAAAACTGTGTTGTGGCTTATTTATTCAAATTTCCAAGTTCAAATAATCTTAAGAATTTAAAACTTAGTTAATGAATTTGGTCTTGTTTTGAACAGTTTGTGGCAGACCATCAGCAAAGCCAATAAATCGAATAATCGGAGGACAAGACGCATATTTTGGCGAATTCCCTTGGCAGGTATACTACTGACTGATATTTTATTACTCTTGTAGTTAAATTAAAACCAAAAGTTCAGATCAAGTCTGAACTGATTAAATGTGTCTCAATGCTATCGAAACACAAATCTGGCAAACAGTGAACAGATTATCTGACTTTCAATTCGATCTCTTCACTGATTACTGAGTTTTTAATTTAGAATTTTTTGAGAAAACTAATGCTCTTCTATTCCTCAGATTTTCTTAATTTTGCTTAGTTTTAAACTCTTGACATTCATATATAATTTAGCGGCGATTTGAGTCCAAAAATTTTGAATTAAACGAAAAAAAACAAACTTTTATACAAATATAACTGGTTTTGTGACATCAAATGTGAAAATATTCTTCATTTTATTCTATTAATTAATCTGAGAGAAAAATAAGGCTATTTATTCTTGAAATTGCCGTAAAAACATATTCCAAATAAACCAGTTTTTAAGATGAAAAATAAATATACAAAAATAAAAAATACTTTTGGATTGACATAACCTCTCAAACCTAGCTTTTTGATCCATTATTTCTATAAAAATGAATGTTCCTGTTCATCTTTGAACCTCCTTGCCAATTTTAGTCACATTTAATCTCAGTTCTCAAATAAATTTTTAAAAAATCAAAAGACAGCCATTCAAGTTTGTTAACAATTAATGACCAGGAACTATTAAGCTATTAATCTTGTTTGTCTGAATCGTTAGGTGCACATAAAGATCACGAAACATCAATGTGGAGGTGCTTTAGTCAACCAGCAATTCATTGTGACGGCAGCCCATTGTATATATCAGTGAGTATTTTTGTTATTTCTTTGAATCTTTAACAAAACTGTTGTCAACAACTGTTTTCAAGTCATTCCTGTCATTGCATTTAATGAACCAAAACAGTCGACTTTCAATAAAAGAGAGAAAATTGTCAATAATATCCTTCTATTGATAGAAATCTCTGAATAAATGGTCCAAAAATAAATTAGATTGAAATTTTGCAAAATAAATGCATTATTTTGCTGACAATATCTTTCAAACTTTTCAACCATTCCTTTTGTATTGTTTTCAATGTTCTTTTTTTTGTATTTAAAGTCTTTTCAAACAAATTATTTGCTATTTCTGTAACAAACGATAAAAAATAGCCAATCTTTGTATTAGTTTTATCATCTGATTTAACTTCAGATAATTTATCTCAACTCTATTCTTATCATTCATTTGTTGAAAAGAAAATTAACAAATCTTTTGAATTTTATTGACAAGTTCTATTATTTTTGCTTAAGCTAATCATTGACTTGAATAAATAAAATCTCAATTGAATATACAAGAGTTTCATTTCTTATTGTCTTATCGAAATGTATTCATGAATGACCTGTCACAGTTTTTACTTTATCAGAAATAATGAATCATTTAATTAGCTTTACTTTAAAATTCTTTGATCTAACGATAAGTAAAAAGAAAATAATAACAAATAATTTATTTGAATGAAACAGAGCTCCAATACCCCAACTAAATGTGATAATTGGAGCGCACGATATAGAAGACCATCGCTTCCAAGACGTTCCGCCGCAGTATTTCGGAGTCACAGAAGTCAAACTTCATCCCCAGTTTCGCTTTTCTGCCTCACATCCCGACCGATATGACATTGCAGTCTTAAGGCTGGACAGACCCGTCAGATATAATGATAATATTTTACCCGTATGTTTACCCCAACAAGGATTTCGTTATGAAGGCTGGTAGGCATCGTTTTTCATAATTGTTGCTTGCTAAACATCAATAGACATAAATTGGTTTATGAGTTTTTGATTAACTTTGAGACTTTGACACAAGAAAATAATTGACCAAAAACTAGAAATCTGTGCCAAAACACAAAGCATTGAATTAAAAGACAAATATCTTATGTCTCATATTTTGCAGGTATGGGGTCGTTACCGGTTGGGGCAAAACAGATCCAGCGTTAAGTAAGTGCTATTGCGATGACTTTTGTGATAACTCTTTAAACTCTAATGAAAACGTTTTCCTTATTTTTCGATTCGGAACTGAAGGCAACAGATATGGCACTCGACTATTACAGAAAGTAGATGTTCCCATAATCGACAACGAAGAGTGTGAGATGTGGCACAGGACCAGAGGAATTGACTTAAGAATATTCCCTGAAATGATGTGTGCCGGATATGAAGACGGACGCAAAGACGCCTGTGTTGTAAGACTGGACTTCCCTATTGTTTGATCTCATTATTTATACTTATTGTTGTTTTTTACGACAATCGCAATGTTAGGGCGATTCTGGTGGGCCTCTCGTCATCAACACAAATGGCAGGTGGACTCTCGCAGGCATCACATCAGCCGGATTTGGTTGCGCCCAATCCAGACAACCGGGCATTTACCACAGGGTGTCCAATACTGTCGACTGGATTATTGATAATATAAAAAATTAGGGCTTTTTTCAAATTCTTCAACAAATTGTTATTTGTTTCAATTGTTTTTCTTAATACAACTTCTAATCGATTTCATTAATTGTGATCAAAACTGTTTCTGATTTCCAAATGTTTTTATTCGCCATTTAGTGACAAACAATTCATTTCATTATTTATTTAATAAAGACTGCATTTCTGCTTCCAATTTCAGTGATATTCAGTCAAGATGATTTAGATTTCAATTCATTCAATGGTACATTCAACTTTTCATCAAACATTATTGCATTGAATCTTTATCAACAATTGAAAAAGTTGATGGAAAAACGACACTTATATAGTGTGCAAGAGACAATAAGTGTTCTTACTTGAAGTATAATATTTTTTATCAATACTGATGAACTTCTAATAACAATTTTGGTAATGAATATATTAGTAATTAGGCGATCAACCTAATTAAAGATCCTGATCTAAGCTTTGATTATCTTCCGAATATAACGACGCAAGAAATGAATTATTAAAAATGAATAAATATCTGTTAGTTTCTTGTAATTTAAAAAAACAAAGTAGTTATGAAAATTTATATTTAATCCTAAAATGAAAATTTAATTTCATTGAAATAGTTAATCTGTATGTCAGTGAGAATTGCGAGCTAACTCTCATTTATATGTAAGAAAGTACAATTTTGACTTACATTTCTTATAGTAAGAAATAGATCCTAAAGCATATCCTTATGTTTATAATGACTAACAAAAAGCTATTCAATCATTTTTAATTTATCGCATAATAACTCATTTCGATTGCAAACTGCGGCCAAAAAAGCATTGAAATTGTAATAAGTTTTCTGGTTTTGGGGTTATTTTAATTCATAAAAGCACTCAAAAGTATTGTCGATTTGAGTCAAACGATTGTTAAATTAAAATGCGAAAAGAATTTAATATAAATTTTCATTAAAATTAGCATAAAATTCATTTCATTGAAAATTGAAATATTTTTCATTTCAAATGTTTAAATTCACCAGTCCATATAGAAAGTTCGCAACACCATGATTAAATACTTGATTACTACATTATTATTATAATAATTATGATTAAATTACTAAAAGACTTCAAATCTTGATATTATATAGCAAGGTTAACAAGAGCAAACTATAACTATATTTTTACGTGTTAGATTAAGCCTTTCTAGAGAAGTCTTCCTAGAAAGGTATGGGTTATTTGCACTGTAGGGCAACCATGACATCGATTAGGTCATTAAGACTGTGATTAAGACATTAAAAAATGATGGCTTTCATGAAGATGAAATTAGGAACTACGCCGAAGACAAATGAAATTGAATGACAAGATTTCAGTTCTTAATCATCACTTTTATGATTAGACACTGAAAATGAAATACACAATTCGTGAGCCAAATAGAGTTCATAAATGGAGAGCCACTTAACCCAGGATTTCCTGTTCGATATAAACACCGCACTTGTTATGAAGAGTGCATTAAGTAATTTCGGTTAAATTAGCAAATTATCATATCTAACATACTTTTATTTTTCTGGGCCTTCAATAAAGCGATTATCAATTCTAATAGTTATCGAGAAACAAATCTCAAAAATATGCAAAAAATTTCAGTTAAACAGTGTTTTTAGTCTTTCACTGATGTTTACAATGAAATGATGAAAAATTCAATTCTAGTGATAGAAAAGTTCTTAATGTTTGAAATAAAAATAAAAAAAAATCTACAACATCAACAAGATGCTTTGTGTTTCACGATAAACGTGTTCGCATTTCTATCAATTGGTTAATTTTATCTTGATCGATTGTTCTATATATTGACACTAATTGAAAATAGACCTCTTTCGGTCCCCTCACAGATAACTAATTTTAAAACTTAGACCTTGAAATTCACGTAAAATATTCAAAGATAAGCTCAAATCCTTTTCTATTTGATAAGTAATTCTTGGAATTTTGGGCGAATAATTAGGTAATTCATGTGATTTCAGATAAAATACAGTACATCCTCAATGGTCAGTCGAGGTCGTGACTCAACTCAAAGGAAATATAGCTTCAAATAAGCGGAAAACCAATTTTGAGGCGTAAATACAGACCGAAATCGAAATAAACATAAAATAATAATTCAGTTACAATAAGGCATTCATTTATAACAATTTCAACACAAATTGTGTAGAGAAGAGCATTAATGTAGAGAAGAGTCGATTTGCTTGGAATCAGACAAATACTCGCTCAGCCTTTTGCAGAGGATTGTCGACTATTGCACATCGAGGTATAGTGAGCAGGATTTTAAACCAATAACCCTGATCTTGAAATTAGCGTAATAGCATAATAGTAGGAAATGGGTCACAACCGTAGAGTAGTTGTGTCCCACTAATAGCACTCAATCACTAGTCTATAAACGAGACAATACTAATGTTTTTGCTTTGGTTTGGTCTTAGATAATCACTTTTAGACTAAATTTCAACTTATTTTTCTGATCAAATTTCAACTCAACTACAAGTAATTCAATTGAATTCTTTGCAATGATATGACGCTATCGGTGCCCACTTCATTCCAGTGCTCCAAAATAGTTTTATGTTTTGCAAGTTGTTGGCTGAGCTGTAAATCCAGTGCCACTCAAGTCATCTTCAATGCAGTAGTTTGTGATCTAATATATAAAGAGTCAAAAGTTGAGAAAAATTGTCTGCTCTTTAGTCTTGTCTTTATTTTATTCAACAAAATAAGAAATCTTTGTTACGACTCGTTATGACTGAAATGATGTAAAACAGTGTTTCACTGCCAATCCATTTGAATGGTGTCAGCAAACAATCCACAGCTGAAGAGCACAGAACAACATTTGTCATAGTTTGGCAAATGTGGAAGAGACCGCGCGCAACTGTTCAGTTAACTTTTGCGAGTCTTCCCCCTAAACGCCAGACCTACTTACCTGTGCTCTCGAATCAAAGAAATGTTAAATTCACTGGAAATCACAATTTATTCACTGTGTTTTGTGCGCACCGATAACGTCAATTTAAAAAATAAACTTGCTAATTTTTATTATTCTTTTTTTTCCTTATTACCACAGAGTAATAATGCGGTGATTCTACTATTAAATTATTACCATGTTTAATCATAAAAAAGTGCTTTAATGTATACATTGATGAAGACCTCATTAAAATATTCATCAGAAAAGATCAAATTTGGATTTTTCCAAAACAACATAGTTTCAAAAATAGGTAATACTTTAGTTATTTGACAACTTTTTTCCCATCTCTGATAACGTCTTAACGCAACTCATTATACAAAAGGTGTTGGGCTGTTGGGCCCATACCTGACCTTTTTCTTACTTCTTCATGACTTCGTTTATTGCTTTGAAAGTATGACATAATTTTTCAAGTTTATATTTTTTTAATGCCTTTGAAAATTGATTTTTCAATTTTTGCTTTTAATCCTCAACTTTTTCAAATGTTTTTCAATAACTTAAACAAAAATAACGATGAATTAGTCCTAAATTTGTCAATGATTTACATTTTTTGGGGATTAAATTAATTTGAAATTTTGATGAATTCAATGCCAGAATGTTTAGAGTCATCGATGCATTTCTAGTCATCATTTGCATAATAGAGTTTCAGCCCAGTATTGCTTATATCGGGGGCCGAATCGGTCCGCTGTCGCCGCTGTCAATCGCCAGTTCACTGACATCTCAACTGACAAAAACTCATCGCCAGAGTTCTAAACAGAGTTCGCAAACATTTTGGAACCTCTTAAGCATTGCTCGCTATATATTGTGTTAGTTTACAAAACATTGACTTAACCATATGTATGTTTAAAGTTTGTTATTCTGTGTCAGCATTTCCTCAACAATGCTACTACCAGAGTGAGTCCTACCCGTGCGGTTTCGGCATAAGTTGCTGGATGCAGGGCAGACGTCCACTTGATCTCTGCAACGGTGGTATACTATGGAGCTGTTGTTTACCACAGGATTTGCCCACAAACACGACGTCGCCCTCAACTGCAGAACCAGTACACGAACCGGGTATTGATTGATCGCCAACTTTATTGCTTTAATTATTTACTTTATTTTTTGTCCGAAAAACTAAAAAAAGAAGAAAATAAATAAATCGGAAAAAGAATAGGTTTTGAAACGAAATTCTCAATTGATAGAGACGTGAACTCAATAGCTATTCGGTTGAAAACATTAATTTTTTAAATTTTCTGACAGAGTGTGGAAAAATCTATTTCAATAGAGGCGCCAAAATTGTTGGCGGAGAGAACGCCCGCTTCGGACACAATCCATGGCAGGCGGCTATTGTCAAACAACAGTACTTCAACCAGAAAATATCTTGTGGCGGTGCTCTCATTAAGAATCGTTGGATCGTCACTGCAGCCCATTGTGTCTACAAGTAATGAAATACTCGTTTTAAAAAAAATTTTATTCAGTTTTTCCATTTTATTGCAATTTCTATAAAACACTTCCTTTAATTGAAGTCATTTTTCATAAAAAACATTATTAATAATTAAATGTTTCATTCGAATGGACAGAACGCCAGCAAATAATCTGAGAGTAAGATTGGGAGACTACAACTTGAGAGCACATACGGAACAGTTGCCACACGAAGAGTTTGGAGTTCGCCGGAAAGTAGTCAACGAAGCATACAATCCGGCGACTTATCAAAACGATATCGCATTATTAGAGCTCAGCCAAGAAGTCACTTACAGGGAACACATTATTCCCATATGTCTTCCCAATAAAGGTATGGCCTCACAATTACTGACTTTTTTCTCGAGTTTATCACTAAAGTCGCCAAAGAATGATAACTGAATGATAACATTAGATCAGAATCAGACCAAAACATCCCATTTTCACTGTATATTTATTTAGTAAATCACTTCCTATTTTTATTGAAAGTTTTATTTAAATTCTATTAAATTTTTGTTTTCTTTGTTTTGATAACTATTTATCGGAGTTTATCAAACTATTGCTTGTTTATCTATTCGAAAATAATTAAATTAAAAAGTTCAAAAATTCAGCAAACAATTCAACAAAAACAATAAAGGTTGAGTCAAATTTGATTGATTTGATAGTCTTTTCGGTTAATTAAATGGTAAATAATTGAAAAGAGATTTTCCAATTTGTTAATCGATTATTTAATGAAAAAATTTAAATTTTTTAAAGAATTGATTGAAATAATTAATTTGTGCGGGAATTCTAATCGATTGATTCACTTGAATAGGATCTAAAACAGAAAAAAAATTAAATGAATTAGCATTTAATGAAACCAAAAAATTCTTTTGATTTAGAAGTTTTGACTTTGATTTCAAACTTATAGCCAATCGATTAAATGATTATAATTTTCATTAATGATTGACAGCTAAGGATTGTCTCTATTATACAAAGACTACAATCAATGAAATTTTATCTTCAGGTCAAAACTTTACGGGTGAAAAAGCTATGGCAACGGGTTGGGGACGCACTCAATATGGTATTCAGTGATCATTTTTCAAAAATGGTAACAAATCTAGTAATTGTTACAAATTTTAACTTCAAGGCATATCTGCGTCGCCCGGAGTTCTGCAGAAGGTTGAGGTCGAAGTCTTAGATTCGGAGGAGTGTCAGAAATGGATGAAAAGTGTTGGCAGAAGAGAAAATATATTTCCAAATATGTTGTGCGCCGGATATAAAGATGGCGGAAAGGACTCATGTCAGGGTGATTCCGGAAGTCCTCTCAGTCTCAAAGAAGAGGGTAAAACTACGCTCATAGGACTCGTATCATGGGGTCGGTATCCAATCAATTATTGATTTTGTATTTATTATTTGATTGTCAAACATAGGGGTTGGCTGTGCGCGACCTAATCTGCCCGGAGTTTATACGCGAATATCAGAGTTTGTCGATTGGATTACAATCCATACGACATAATAGACTTAAAACACCGCATAATAATAAACACCAAAACAATTAGCGTTAGTTATTCGTTGTTTGCATCAAACGACTCCTTTCACACCCAATAGTAATGTAAATAAATTTTTCAATTCTAGAAATTTCACCGATTTGTTAAGTTTTTAATTATTTTTAAATTATCAATAATTTAATCCATTAGTTCATTATATTCCGTGAAAAATGCTTCAAACCTTAATTTCAAATAAAACATTCAAACAAACTATTTTATCATTTATTCTAAATTTTTTTTACAAATTTTCAAAAATAGTGCTAAAATTAAACAAATTGGCAGATTTTTTTATATTTATGGCCAAGGCATTTCTATAGAATTGATCAGTGAAATTATTCCAATTTGAATTGAAATGAAAATTGAATTTCAATTATAGAAAGATCAAAACAAAAGCGTCTAATGAATGGATGTCATAATAAATAGCGAGTATTTAATATTTATTCGATAAGTATTTAACTGTAATAGCAATGGTTGAGCTGAGGTCACGATCATGTTGTCAGTTGAAGCACAGGTTTCTCATATGAGGTGGAGTTTGATATTTGGATAAGAGTAGGACAAGAATGCATTGATGCCAAAGAAGAAGCCCTCAGAAGAAGGTATGAAAAAGCATCAGAGAAATGCTCGAATGTTTCCGCGGGATATTTTGATAGCGTTTTCTGTCTGTTCGACAACTTTTTTCGTTACATTCAGCCAAAAGTCTATACTTTTTTCCTAATGTTTAAGTGATCTAAACGTTAATCTGATCTCAAATTTTCACTCATTTCAATGAAACAAATCTATTGACTTGAATTAGTTTTATTGCCGAATATTATGCAAATATCGTCGATCTTTCACATATTGGGCTCATTATCTTTATGGAGATTATGCTGTGCAGAGACGGGTGAGTACCCCTCCAATCAAGTATTGCTCAATAGTCATGAATTGAATAATTTATATGCGGAAGAGTGTGGAGTCAATAAATTTAATAACGAAAGTCCACTCACCGAAAGAATAGTCGGCGGAAACACTTCGCAGCCAGGAGAATGGCCCTGGCAGGTATTCATAATCACCTTTTAATAATAAATTTGCTAGATAACTACTGTTTTTTAAAAGGTTTCAATTAGATTGACACATCCACAGGCAGGAAAGGTTGGCCATTGGTGTGGAGGTAATCAAGAACTTTTATTTGACATAGTTATTTTAATCAAGAGTAAATATCGATTATTCAAATTAATTAAATAATTTGACAGGTGCATTATGCCTATAGTTTTAAAATGATAATTTTACTAGCAACAATTATTTTGATTGACTTAACTGTCCTCTGGCTTTTTTTTATAGGGGTCCTAATAGACGAGTCGTGGGTCATAACAGCAGCGCATTGTATTATTAAGTAAGTAATAATTTAAAGAAAAATGAAATGGTGTTTTATGTGAACAATTTCACGAGAATTGATTGGCAGATACGTCAACTAGTTTTGCAAGTATCAACTATTGCTTAATTACTTCATATTAATTGGAAATTCTTGTCTTTTATCGACATTTTTGGGGAAATACTGTTTTGTTAGAAATGTCATTAAACCTTATTTGACGACTAATTGCTTTTTAATGAAATGACGACAATAATTGTCTACAAATTATTTTTTAAAATTTTAATTTCCATGATTACAGTCCACTCTTCACATTACCTCAAGCCATGCATTGGGAAGTCAGAGGTGAGCACAGTATAACATGTAATTTAGTCTGAAGCTAATCTGATTTTCTGGTTAATTAGTTGGAGAACATCACCAGAAAGAGTCAGAAAGTCATGAGAAGACTCATTCAGTGGCGCATGTATTTCACTATCCCTGGTATAGGGGTTATGACAACGATATCGCTTTGATGAAACTCCAGGAGCCTATCGAAGCATCCGAATACGTACAGCCCTTATGTTTACCGCCCGATATTAAGGCCAACTTCTTTGACAAGGAATGTGTGGCCACTGGTTGGGGCAAAATTGATTACAGTACGAAGAGTTTGGTGAATTTGGAATTGTTTCTATCAATTTAGACCAATTAAAATGTCTTTTATAGATAAAAAGGGCGCAGAAATATTGCAAAAAGTCAGGATTCAAGTATTTGATAACTCTGAGTGTCAGAAAGCATATTATCCCAGGTTCAAAATCGGAATAAAAAATTGGCATTTGTGTGCCGGCACTTCTGATGGCAAAGGTTTGTATCGATTTTATTAAATAAAATGATAGCTCTTCTATACTAATTAGTTATCGCTATAATTGGGTACAAATTTTCGCATTTTTAATGAACCGAAATCATTAATTAATACTAATTATCACTTCTGCAATAGGAGGAAAGGGCACATGTCATGTATGTATTCAACAAATTCATAATCAAACAACCCTGTAGTCAATGGAAACCCTATTTAATGAATCAAGGGCGATTCTGGTGGACCCCTTCAGTGCAAAATAGGCAACCAGTGGCATTTGGCTGGAATTACCTCTTTTGGATCGGGATGTGCCAAAGAAGGTATGACATCTGTTATGATGACAGGACTGACATAAACTCAATTTTTTAAATAAATTAGTTATTATTATCAGCTTATTAATAATTGTATACTCAATCATTTTGATTCAAAATGATTGAGGATATGCTCTTCAAATTGATTTTATTATTCAATTTATATTTGTCACACTATCTGTGCTTTTTTGACCATTAATTTAAAAATAATGTAAACCATTATTAACCATAAAAAACCTTTCTATGAATTATACAAAAAAGCAGTAGAATTAAGGGTAAAGCACACAAAAAGCTATAAAATACCTGAACTAACAATAAATACAATTTACTTGAATAACAGGATTTCCAGATGTTTATACCCGCGTTACATATTTTATGAATTGGGTCAATCAGTTACGACTCTTATACAGATGAAAACCGCTGATTGTTGACAGTGGACTCGACATCCTATGGACGTCACCACTGATTCTGTTCGATGATTTCATGTCAATCAAAGTTATTGCTGGAAAAAATTTTGACATTTGTTCGAAACATTTTTTGACAAATAAGTAATTTTTTTGTAATGATATTTATTTGAATAAACTTATAAAACACGAAATAAGAGTATTAATAGAGAACTATTATAATTATAAATATCGCACTTTTGGTCAACTCTCCAGTTGTAGGAACTCAGGGATAAAAACATACATTGTTTTGGTTTCGAATTTAACTTTTTAAAGACCCAAACTATCCATGAAATCCAAATCCATTGCCAGGACCGCGTCCCAATCCATGTCCATGTCCATGCCCATGACCAGGACTATGCTTGATTTTAGTTGCATAACCGAAATGTCTTCTATGCCCATGACCGTGACCGTGACCATGATATCCTTTTATACATCAAACCCATTGTTATTCAATTTTCTATTCAATAAATGGTTTCAAGAATTAATTTATTCAAATACAAACCTGCAAAAGCCATAGACAAAAGTGCAGCCAAAATGACAAAGATTATCAAGAATTTCATTATTAATTTGGAGCAGAGAACAAATCGAAATAAATAAATTGATTATTGAATGATTGTGGAAAACAAGACTTTATATACAGTTATGGGCGTTATGTCATATCTTAAGACAAACTATTAATTATTTATTGATATAATTGAAAAACTATTTCGGCCACAATTTTCAAGATATTCGGAGAAATAGATACATTGATACGAAGGGCATAAAGTATTGTCATATCAAATCATGTGAATCAAATGAGCCTTACAATGATGAAATATCCAGTGAAAGTAAATTGATTCTTTTTAAAAAAGAAGTTGACTAAACTAATTTTTTTTAAACAAACATCGATCAGTGCTTAGGACAGGACAAGTAGACCACGAGTTAATTGACATTATATAACAATGAAAGTCAGCCTCAATCCTTGACCTCAATTTAATTGTGTAAACTTTTCTATAGTATCGGTGCTAATCCTGGCTATTCATAAAATTTACAAATCGGGCCTCAGTTATATTTTTAGAAAATTTTATTCTTACATTATTTTTTAGGAATGTGCCCCCTTGGGGGATTTTCCAATTTATTCCACCCTAATTTGGGAAAAAATTGTTCCGTAAAACGCAGAGAAACTGACCCCCCTTTGAAAATTTCCATTTTTCAGTAATGGCGGGCAAAAAGTTTGCCATTTTGTTTTTTATTTTTAGAAATTTAACCCTAAAAACATGAATAATAGCTTAATTGTGGCTTAATTAGGCTAATTAACCCTTTAAATTAGCGGAAATTAAGGTATTTAAGAACAAAATGGAGCCTTTTTCGTCCGCCATTTTAAAAATAACTTTTTCCTATATCCCCCTAGATTTTTGCGTGAAAAATGAATCACTATATCCCCTGAATCCCACTAGGGTCACGGATCTTGCACATCCCTGATTATTTTTACTGATAAATTTTTGACTTTTACCTTGAATATTCAATTCTGACGTGTATTACTTTTATATATGGAAAAGAGCCACCATTTTTCTTCTAGGACTTTTAGGCAGAATGATTTTTATATTGAATCATCTCCATTGATATATAAATTTTAAATCAGAGGCCAATATGGGGTTATATTTCGTTTCCACTCTTAAAATGCGAAGTGAGCAAGCAAATATTTGAGAAAATTTAGGAAATTAATGGAAAGGTGGTAATTATTTGAAAGGTTGTCAGACCTAATATCTGTCCTTAGACGTAATGTTAAAAAATTCTCAACTTGAGGGGGTAGTGGTAGTGAAACACAAATTCGCCACTTCAGACCAAAAAAAATTACTTTCCATCCATTTCCTTCAGAGGGGGGGGGGCAATCCTCGAAAAATTTAGTGGGCGGAGTTCGGCAGAGGCAAAAAATCAGGGAAAATTTGGGCTACCCTTGCACATCACTGGGCAAGAACAGAAGTTTCTAAAATATTTCTAGTGATGGTCTAGTTAGGTTTTTTTTCTTTAACCTTTTAACCCTCCAATTGCCCGATAAAAAAAAAGTCGACAACAATTCTGAACATTGAAAACGTTTTACATTTCATATATAAGCCTAAAACAATAAATTATCTATTAAATTTCAAAAATTATTATATAAATATACATGGTCCATAATAATAATTAATAACTAATTCAATATAACCTAGACATGATCTAACTTGGATTTTTTTTTTTGCAAATTTAGACCTGTGATCAATTTAAAGGAGGTCATTTTTAATTTTAATTTTTGAATAAGTAATAAAAATCAAAATCGGAGGTCAAATCTTTTCAGTTTAATTTTTATTGACAAATATTAATCGATATGGAAAAGTTTCCAATCTTGTTTCCAATCAACCCTGGTCTTAGGTGGGTTAAAATCAAGGATGCACAAGGGGGAACTTTTTGAAATATTGAATGAAATGGCATTGTTTTCTATCAATTCCTTACTCTCAAAGACGCAGACTTTCAAAGATTAAAAATAACTGGTTATGGCCACATAAAAAGCCGTCCATCGCTCAAATGCGTTATCACAACCCATTGGACATCCACAGCACTCATGAGTCGTTTTTTGCTGATTATTAACTCAACAACAACAAACCCTAGGTCCGACATTTGGTGATTTGTTACGCCTAGGTTTTTATCTACCATCTTGTTATTTTACGGAATTCAGACTTAGAACATGGTAAATTAACTTATTTGTGACTTAATTAAGCTAGGTTATGGGTAAAATTACCGAAAATAAGCCTATTTAAGAACAAAATGGAGGAAAATGGGGTTGCCATTTTCGTCCGCCATCTTTTAAATGGTAAATCGGTAAGTTTTATCATGAAAAATGATCACTTTGTGCAACCCTTGTTAAAATACATTCAAATGTTATTTTTAATGCTTTAATCAGGGGTAACCATAGGAGGGTATAGTATGTATACCCCCTGAGGTCGAGAATTGGCCAAAAAACTCCCTGAGGTTTGAGAAAAATTGTAAGAAAAAAAAACGCATAGAAACGGACCTTCGCAAAAATTGCCGGATATTTTCGGTAATTTTATCGATTAAACTGCATTTAAACTGAATTGAAGGCAACTTAAACTAAATTAAGTTTAATTTACCGGATTTTGGAAGGAATAAGGAAGAAAATGGCCCGTTCCGGCGGTATTTCTGGCCGCCATCTTGGAATAATACCCTTCCCTTATACTCCCCCCCCAGAGGTTTGAGAAAAAAGCCGTCATTTTACCCTTCCCTTATACCCACCCCTGAGGTTTCGGACCTTGGCTTTAATAATACTAAAAATGTCAACATTTCATACTACAGTCAACTACCATTATAATAAAGTTGAATGGTTTCGAGTTTTAGTTAATTATAATGGTAGGTTCATTGTAATGAAAGTCTATGAAATAATTCAATTTATTCATTAATACATCAAATTAAGCAAAAATCTGTAGTAAATGTTTCAGACTTAATAGATTTCTCAATATTATCAACCTTTTTCACTACATTTACGAAGTATGTAGTATATAGTTTTGTCGTTCCCCCACCCACCCGCC
>JAQIWP010000601.1:0-22900 GCA_034695525.1 Euzetes globulus
TATTTCTCAATTTATTGAATAAAATTAAAATTTTTGAATATCTGGTCGGTTATAGTGAATCCCGCTTATAGTGAACGAATTTCTTGGGCCCGAGCCGTTCACTATAACCGGGATTGAGTGTATTCTATAAATTATGTTTCATAAAATTAGAAAGGATGTTTAAGAATATTTTACATTTTGTTTGTTAGAAGTAGGAATTGAAGATGGCTGAGACGAATAAACCGAATTTTGAATAAAATGATTGTTTATTGGTAAAATTAATCCAGACAAAATCACATCCTTTATTTTGTTAACACTTGTAATCTGACACTCGCTAACACTTGTCTTTAAATTGCAATCTAACATCACTCTAACCTGTTTCAATCAGGGTATCATTTTATATTGAATTCACTATGATTTTCTTTGAATTCATTTAAATATAAGCAAATTAATCATGGGCATTGTGTAAGTACTGATCAAAATCAAACTAAACTATCGATAATTATAATTGAATTAAAGAAATTGCGAAAACAAAGAGTCAGACAAAGACTAAGTTTAGTTATGACACGAATATTGAAGAGTTGTATCGAAAGATGAGTTCTTTAAAAATATTTTTGTGAATGAAAAATAAATATTTATATTCTTTATGTTATATTTCATAAAAGTTAAAGGGTTGTTTAAGAAGTTTTGTATTTTCCAAGGAAAGAAGTGGGAAATTAAAATAGAATTTAAATAATTGTTTAGATTTTACAAGTTTTGTTTCATAATATCAGGAGAGGATATGTAAGAATATTTTGCGTATCTTCCCATGATAGAACTAGGAAATGAGATAACTGAGACAAATAAATACATCTGAATTAAATAAAAGTTTATTCGTGATCCCGAATAAATGATTCAAATATTATTCAATAAATTTGCTCACAAATTCTTGTTTTAAAGTAATGTCTAATTTTGTTATTAAACAAACGGTTAAATAAAGTGTTATATCATTGAAGGACTTGTAATCTCTGTTCAAACTTATCTAAACAGGAATTACAGTATTCACTGTTGAAGAAAAATTAAATAATATTAATTTAAAATATTCTTGCACAAATTAAATGCCAATAATTAATTTTTTTGGTTTCTCTATTCTTTTAACAAACCTAGTTTAAAGTTAAAATGCTGTTATATTTAGTTTGGTTTAATAATTGGTTTTGACTGAAATTGAGGTGCAAACAACTTGGGTGCAAATCGATTTGGTGCTAATCTTTAGATGATGTCCAGGGTTTTCTTATAATTATATTAAAGCATAAATAAAAGGAGATTGAATAATACTTGCATTATATCATTTAAAGCGTAAAATGTAAATATGTGGATTAGAGACCTTGAGCATAACGTAAGATTCAAATTGATTAATTATTTCAGACGGGACTTTTCTGTAATCAAGGTCCTTTTGATAAGAGAATACAAACACAGTGATTAAATACAGAATTGGATGCATTTTGTGGTATAAAAGCAATGCTCGGCTCACAAATCAATAATCAGTTTCCAAACTCTTTATTAAATAACTTCTGCAAAGTTTGCAAATATTTTTCACTACAATTATGTTTAGTTTAATGAATGTAATGCTGGAAAACAACAGCATTTGGTTTAATGTTTGTGTCGCTCTTCTAGTTATTTATCTAATATATTATGTCAAGAATATAATGTCTTACCCGAGAGGACCCTTTCCTTTGCCAATACTGGGAAATGTGTTACGTGAGTAAAACTATCAGAAACTTTGAAACTTATATTTAATTATTCTATTGTAGACTTTAGAGGAAAATTCACGGATATCCCAATTTTTGTGAAAATGTCGGAATGGGCTAAAATGTATGGTCCCATTTACACGATCTGGGCTGGAAATACACCAGTAATCGTGGTTAATTCGTTCGAACTGAACAATGAAGCGGCGATTGTTAAGAAAAATGACTTTATCGACAGACCCGATACTATTATTCGTAAGTGCTTTTTAGAAAAAGCATCTAATTACCATTATTAACAAGGCAATTTTAGAAGCTCTAAGAAGCATTTGAGTTATATTTTTCTAACTGAATCTCTCATTAGATCATTGAATACAATCAACTTTAGTTAAAGAATATGTTGAATAAAAGTTTTATTAACTTAATTTCAGATAAAATTTTAAGAAGTGACAGTCAAAATGTGTTTTCCACAAATGGACCTTACTGGGAGGCATTGAGAAAAGTGTCCCATTTTGCTATTCGGTAAATTAAAATAAACAGAATATTTGTCGAATAGTTTAAAATATATTTCAAAAATTCTTCAGAAAATTCGCTGTCAGTGAAAGACTTTCACAAATTGTTAGTGAAGTGACGGACGAAGCCGTGGATCTGATGGTCAAAGAAAATAAGTTGAATCCAATTATTTACATCGATTTTATGATTTATAACATTCTTGCATTGACTGCATACGGAAAAAAGTGAGCTTGCTTATTTTGAGATCAGGATTTATTAAAGTCGTTTTTTCATCAATAGGTTCGGTCCAATAGATGAGCCGCAGTTTAAAAACGCCAAAAGACTAAACACTGAGTTTTATGACGTGACCGGAAATGGACTGATCAGTGATTATATTCCGTGGTTAAGACCTTTCTATTACAAGAAAGAACAAGCTCTAAAGAGCATGGTGAAAGATTCAGTTGATATAACCAAGGATACGTTTTTGGAGCATAAAAAGACATTTAATCCAGGTTAATTCAATAAATCAAAACAATTAGATTTTTGTGAAATTATTGTGTTTTCAATTTCAGGAGTTATCAGAGATTTTTCTGATTGTGTTCTCGAAGCCAAAGAAGAGGCCATAAGAGAGAACTTCGACAGAAATAAGTATTTGAATGACAACAACCTCTTTATGGTTGTCAGCGATCTATTCCAAGCGGGAACCGACACAACACAGACTGCAATGAGATGGGCTTTACTTATGTTAGCAAACGATCCGACACTTCAACAGAAAATATTTGAAGAAATTAATGATAATATTGGGGACCGTTTGCCGACACACGACCACAAAAATATTCTACCCCTCACTTATGCTTTTCTGATGGAAGTGCTACGTTTCAGACCTTCAGTACCGGTCGGGATGGATCACATGACAACCATTGACACTGAATTAGCCGGTCATAAATTACCGAAGAATACCATGGTCATATTTAACCTTCTTCAACAGAACAATGACCCTAAATATTGGACAAATCCGGATGAGTTCAATCCGCACAGGTTTCTGGAGTCGAATGGAAAACTAAAAAGTGGTCGTTTCCCCAGTTTTGTCACATTCGGATTGGGTCGACGGGGCTGTCCCGGAGAGAAGTTGGCTCTGAATAATGCCTTTATGATGATCACTCGTCTGATACAAAGGATGAAATTAGATCTGTCGACTGGGGCCGGCAGTGCCAACACTTTGCCATTGAATATACTAACTGGGTGCTTCCCTAGAGATTATCAAATCACATGTACTCTCAGATGATTTTTTTGTGGAAAATCTAATTCCTATTCATTTGCTGTAAATTTCATTTCATTCCTAAAAGAATTAATAAAAATAATTTGTTTATTCAATTGATTTGTTTCATTGAACTAATGATGTTTAATGCAATCATTGTTTCTTCAATTTTATTATTTGTAAATTAATATTATTTTATTCTGTTTACTCTTTTTATCAAACGATTGAATGAAGTATTAGACCATTGAAAGGCTTGTAATCAAACTTATCTAAACAGGAATTACAGTATTCACTGCTTGAGTGATTAAAATTAAAATTATTAGGAAAATCCAAGGTTAAAATAAATGTTTCTAAATGATTTATTTAGTTTCTTGTCTCTGCTATTTAATTTAATATTAATAACTATTAACTTGAGGCTAAATAGAGTTATTGATATAATTTGATTTAATAAATGGCTTTGACTGTTGATATAATGAAGATGGTTTAAATGGAAAAAAAGAAATTGAGTAAATCAAAAGGTTCAAATTGATGGGTGATTAATTACCGAGTCGAGATTGTAATCTATTCAAGGGTTTTTTTTTTGATAATAGAATGGAAACAGAGTATTGGATGCATTCCTGTTAAGTAAAAGCATTGTTAGGCTCACAAATCAATAAATGATTGCAATCACTAAAAGGGTCCTCTCGGGTGAGACATTATATTCTTGACATAATATATTAGATAAATAACTAGAAGAGCGATACAAACATTAAACCAAATGCTGTTGTTTTGGAATTCAATGAAAATATTATTTGAGAATAGGAATTGTTCTTCCTAGATTAATCAAAATTTTAAGCAGAGCTGGCCAATAGGTAGTATGACCAGGATTAAAAGCCTTGATCAAGGAGATATTTAGTAAAAATCAAGGAGCTTCATACAAATGACATTGATTTTAGACCCCAAATCAAGGAACGCCTATATTTTCCAAGAAGGAACAATCAAGGATCTTAATGTAAATTTGAAAATATTGCCCAGGATTAAGCTTCAAATCAAGGAACATCCTGGAAAATCAAGTAGATCTGGTCACTCTAGCAGCAAGGTATTTTTTTAAAATATGTTTGGAGACTTAGATATAGGAAAATGGGGTTTAACTAAAATTGTTTGAATACTATAAAATATTGCAAGTTTATGTGAGCTAAAAACGATTGGTACCAATAGAGTACAGTTGAGGCAAACGTTTAAACCTGTATTTTCACTCAGAATACAACTACTGGTAAAAAGGGGTAAAAATAATGATTGAATGATTGATTTGCTATAAGTTATGATAACCCAAAAACGTCTAATTTAGTAACAGAAAGATTTTCAATATATTTAATGACAAACTTTAACTGAGGGGTCAGTCGGCGGTCGTCTCATTGAAAGTCTGATTTATGAACTCAAGTTTTCCACATTTGTCTTAACATATATTCAGACTATTAATGAATTCTTCAAATGTTAGACAATTCAGTGAAAAAATGTCAGTTTTGATGACAGTGTAAGAGCTTTTGGCGGTTAAGTAGAGTTGAGTTTTGTTGAGTAATCCAATAACCTGGTGAAATGGAAATCACTGATCGATTTTCAGAAGTGGCATAAAAGGTTTGCGCCGGCCTTGACCTGAGCTGTGATAGCACTCAAAGTTGTGAGAACTGAGAGCAATAAAGTCAATGTTAAGGTTAACGACCAAAACAGAATGCGGAAGATCTGCGAGTCCTCTATTTCGGGCATCCCTTAGGCGAGAAAACGGGTCAGCGATGCGAACATTTATAGTAAAACAGATGCAATGGTGTAATGGTCTGGTCGGTCAAGGCTAGACTGTTATTGGCGTACCTGTGCAGCACCGGTGCTACAACTTCTGAAACAGCTTAAAGGCTCAGTTGTTTTTGTTGAACGCACACAAGAATTAGGTAACGTCCGACTGACTCGCCTCAGGCCTATCAACGGTTGTCTCATCCCTAATGGTATTCACTATGAGTTCTATCATAACTTTATATAAACCGAATACTCGACACATCCGTAAGAAAACTATTACGTGATTAACTGCCGCCCAACTAATAGCCCTCCCAACTATTCCGAGCGCTTCCAATCATTTAAATTAAAATAGACTGATCTTCGCGATAGACGTCTCATGTGATTCGCGATGTTTTTCAACTCCAAACATAAGTGTCGATCGACTGGAGTCAACTTATTTTGTCGACGCCTATACTCTTTGGGCCGGTATTTAACGCTAAACAAGTACTTTAGCCGAAATCAATTTGTATGTGACTGACCTGGGTAACATTCGATGATTATCAATACTCTGTTCAAACAAGAAGTGGTGCCAAACAAATAACTATTTATTTATTATAAGGTATGAAAGGAATAGCATTTCTGAAGTCATTCTTGAATTTAAATTCAAAGGTTTTATTTCAGTTCACATTCGTCTCACACAACCCTCAAAATGTTGAGAATTTTAGTGATTCTTGCCACCATAACCTTGGCTCCCGCAGCCGTCAAGAGAGAAGAATATTCTGCGCCTAATGGAAGTGGTGGAAGTGCTTCGGTCGCTAATAGTCAGCCCGTATATTCTCCATCTTCCTCTTCATCGTCAACTTATAACAGCGCCGGATCGAGTGCTTTCAACTCAAATGCTTACCCTTCTAGAGATAATTACGCCCCGGGAGCCAATTCCGGTGGAAGCCAATATCCGCCAGACCACAGCGCTGCTGCCTCTTCGTCCAGCGCTAGTTATCAGTCACAACCTTCATCGCAGGGAAATCTCTATTATTATTACTATCCGGTCCAAGAGAAGCCCAAAGAATCAACTTACCATGCCAGCTCTTCCAATCAGTACGCCAGTGCAGTCAACCCTAGTTTTGCCTCAAGTGTAGCCAGTGGTCAACCAGCGGAATCAGGACCGCATTCCGGGTTGGAATCGGCCGCTTCCGGACAAGACTTGAGTTATAGCGCACAGGATTTAAGTTACAGCGCACCGAATATGGGCCAAAATATTGCCAATGAATATAACTCACAGAATGGAGCGTCATATGATCAGCAATTGAGTAATCTGGCCTCTCAACTACAACAGTACGGTTTCGGTTCCAATCCCTCTGCTTTTAACAGTGGTTCGCAGGGATCTTATGGTTCATCGAACTACGACTCTTCTGCCGCCAACTATGGATCTTCAGCATCGAGTCCATCCGCAAGTTTCAGTTCTGGGGGAGAAGCTCTTCATTCTGCGTCATCCCACCCGAGTTATACTGCGGCGGCTGCAGCAGCGGCAGCCTCTTCTTTTGGGTCTCAAAGTGCCAATCAGATTCCATTTAACGGTCAGGCCGGTGGCTTCAATTCCTTCCCTAATGGACAGCCATCATATGGCAACTATGCATCTGCCAGTGGCCCACAGGCCTCTTATGAGCAGCCATCCACTGGTTTACGTAAATATGGCCTGAGTTCAATCTTGATGCCAATGTTAGCGTTGGCCGGACTCAGTCTACTTATCCCGACAGTCACGAGTTTGGGCTCAACCGGCAGAAGGAAGCGATCCATTGACGACAATGTCAAGGATTCAGCAATGAGTGGATATATTGACCGATTAGAGCGGTATTACTCCATTTACAGGACTGCAGTAGAGAAGGAAGAGTGCATGAATCGGATCATTTGCGAACTCGGGTTAGCTCTACCTCTTCTATATTTTCGATTAACAATAAACTGATTTTCAATTAACTTCAATCAGTGATGCCATGAGTGGAGTTCGCGGCAAAAGTACTGTTTTGACGTAAGTTTCATTCAATTACCTGATTATCCAAACTTAATGTTGACTGAAAATAGGGTAATGGAAAAGCTAGTGCCCACCTGGATGGTCTCCAAGATGGGAGTATTTAAGAATGCTGCCCTTTCTGGTGAGAATGGCAAATGCAAGAAATACATGTGTTGAAGAGGAAAGACGTCTTTTTTAATAAATATCATCTCATAATGACATCAATGCTATTCATCTGTTGTCATATGTCTATCGATTTTCAGTACTTTAATCACAATTGAAGTCAAATCCAAATGAATTATTGCCACAAAACTTCTTCATTGATTGGTTTCGTTTGCATTTAATATCCCAATAATTATAAATTCTGGAACCGTTTTAATACAGTTGTGTTTTGTGTAAAAGTTTTGTTCCCTGTGCCGTTGTCTGTGCCGTTGTCTGTGCTTTGGATTTGTGTGTAAATTATTGAATGGTTAGCCATAATATGTTGATGATATTCATCGAATCACTTCTACTCTATTCATAATAATATTTATTAGACAACTATTTTCATGAGAATCCCATAAACTGTTCTTTAGAGTCGATATTTGGTGCGAAATCTAATTGAACTAGATAATTTGTGGCTGTGCTCTAAACACTAACCACTTAGAGACTCGTTTATCAACTTTATTTCTATTATTTTCGGTCATCATATAAATAGGACACGATATGCCATCGATGCGATCGCACGGCATGACATGCCATCTAATGCCATGCATGCCCTCCAGAAGGTGACCCCCACCCAACATTGTCAGCATTGCCTGCATTGCCAGATCTCTACCCAACAATTGGGATAATTTTGCTCAGAGTTTATACAATGTTAGCAAATAAGTCGTTTATATCGAACCTGTTCTGAGCCTTAGAGCAAAAACCGGTCGATTTCTTAACCAAAAGCACTTCACTTTGACACTAAAATTTAAATTAAGAAAAACACTAAATTAGTCTTAACTTATTTACAATCAAATAAACTTCCGCACTCTTCCCAGCATTTTAAGTCTCATATGTCGGCTCTCTCTCCCCCTCTTCTTTCTTTCTCTCTTAGAACAGCATATGAATGATGGCATCGATTTGTCTGTCCTAAGATTTTAATTAATTGAAAACTTTTGTGTTTTATCTAAACTTTTATTGATTTTTATGTTTTTAATTTATTTAATATAATTAATAACTCATTCCATCTTTAATTTGTGGTCAATTGTGTGAATATCTTTAATGTATTTCCTTTGAGAACATTATAATTAAGTTAATGTTATTTAAGAAATAAAGTTAATAATTGTTGTCATAAATGAATAAATTTTAAACATTGACTCGATTTACCAAAAGTTCAGAATCATCACCAGAACAAATTTAAATTCTTATAAATTAAAAGTTGAAAGATATAACACAACAGCATTTAAAAGATTGTTTCCTCCTTTCTTCTATATATGCCTGCTTTCAGAACAATTTTATCTTGATATAAAATATTAGTAAAAGCGATAGTTTAGAAAATTATTCATTGGAATCTTGATGGAAAACTCCATTGGGCATTTGTTTAATATAAAAAGTGTTTATTATTGATAGTTACGAATGCAATAAAAGATTGATTATATCTGAAAATTCACTAAATATTTAAGTATTGAATATTAATTTTGGGAATAATAACGTCAAATATTGTGAAATAGAATATTTATTTTATAAATAATTAACATAAGTTATTCATCCGTTTTTGTTTGTCAACAAAATGAGTAAAAACTCTGAATTTTAAATAGAATTTTAAAATTCATATATCAATAAGAAGAGGTCAATTTGATATATTTGATAAACTTGACTAGGAAATCTTATTCAGAGACTTTTATTTTAAATATGTACTATTTATATGAAGTCTAATCTGGAGTCAAATAATATAAGTTGGAGAAAAATCTTTCAATCAAACTTTTCTTGCATTGGTGTTGATAATTAATGTTACATTTGGGGTCATTCTCTATTTGTGACTCTTTCGCAACTTTTGTGTCCATTTTTGTACGGCGAATGAGAGACTCGAGTCACGTGAGTTACAGAAGGCGTCTGAAAGCGAAGATCAAGAGCTCTTTGTTTAGCATTTCCCGACATTTAGTTCTCAATTAGCGAAGACTCGAAGTTCTGAAATCTATTTAAAATATATAGTATTAAGAATCAAATTGAGATTATCTTGCTTAAACCCTCTCGCAGTAATTGACATTTCGTGGAATTTCTCTAATGACTCAAACTAAAATCTAACTTTTCACTCGTTAATTACAAGAATTTAACTTGCATAATCAACATTTAAAACGGTATTTCAAATCACATAAAATTGTATTATATCTGTACTAAATGGGTTAATTGGGTCTTGGAAGTATTCTGAAAATATTACCATGAATCAATCTCTGGTTACTACAAATGTAAATTCTTAAAGGTAGGTCTAACAGTTAGAAGAATTTCCTAGTTTATTTAAATAGAATAATGTAAGATGAAACGAACTCAAGTAGCCTTACCTGGTTCGTAGTTATCATGGACATCAACAAGTTGGTTGTTGATTGCTAAAGCGAGCTTTTCATATAAAAGTGATTTTGACGATAAAACCCTTTCAGTCATTCAATTTTTTTAAAACTTATTTAATGAAGTTTTGGAGTATATAATTTTATCTTGGTTATTGCCGTCTCACATACCCAATATTAAAAGTTATGCGATATAACTTTTCTCATTTTCAATAAATGACTTGAGAATTATCATTCAAATTCATATGCATGATCATGAAATACATTGATGAAATATGATTGATTCTGTCTATAAGTTTCCCTTTTACTAAACATTTTTATTTATTTATTTACTAGAATTTAGTGCTGAACATCACTTATATCCTCTATGACTCTTTTACTCCACTATTTTACAATCAGGGCTTAAAATACATTAATCATTCATTTTTGTATAGAAAAATGTTTTCTAAAATTAATTGATTGAACTCATAATCAATTGAGAATAAATAAATAATTTCACCCTCATCTTTAGTTTACTTGATATTATGAATAGTTTAAAATTCTAATTAAAATCTTTTCTTTTTAAATTTGGGCATGTTATATGTTGTGGTCAAAAATGCCATCTACTATTTAATTTTCTATTATTTTTAACATCACCTATAGTTATTTATCCCAGAATCAATAAATAGACATGCTCAAGACTTTGTTGAGGTTGAGTTGACATTAATAACAGATATGAAAAGAGCCATTTGAGATTTACCTTTCAAAGTCTTTTGCATGAATCGGATGCCATCTAATAGCTCTCCTTAATATGTTAAAAGACAAAGTTGCAAGAGCAATCGCTTAAACAAAATATTAAGTTCTAATTTAATAGAATAATTTGGATTCAAATAAAAAGGAAGACATGCAAGGCCATTTGCGAATAGCCAAATAATTTTATTAACAAAGACCTTTTTGCCAAATAAATCTATATTATCTCTCTTTAAACGATTGAATTAAATATATTAAAACTAATGAAAATTTTATATTAATTTGAAACTAAAATTTGGTAAATAATTATCAATGAATTTGATTATTATCCTGAATGTTTTCAATGTTTAATACGATATCTATTAATGCTTTTGTTGCCTCAGAAGAATGCAATCTTTTAATTAAATCGAAAGCTTTTTCGACATTCGTTTGGAGCAACAGTTTTGTTGAGTTTATGTCACATGTCTTCAAGTCTTCATCGAAATCATCACATTTTTGATCAAATACTGAGTGTCTGAATAGAACATCCGATAGCTATGAAAGAGATAAGAATCGATTTTTGTTGTTTAACAAATGATAAACACCTGAAAAGCTGTTCCAATATATTTTCCGATAAGAAAGGCCTGATTTTGAATATCCGAATCGTAATTTGCCAGAAGTAATGCCGATTGACAGCTATGGGCCATAAGACTACCACCAGTCAAATAACAGTATTTTTCCAGTGCTTCGGAGTTGGTTTGATTTGCAAGAAGTTCTGATCTGAGGAACTCTGCTTCTGAATAGTTTCCAATCGCTTCGGCCATTAAACCAGTGATCTATTGATTAAAATGTAAATCGAGTTAACAAATCAAACAAAGTTACGGACTTACTGTTGGATTTCGTATTAGAGCTAAACCTCTTGAGGCTTGGGCTAAAAGAAAATCCCCTATTAGAAGAGAAATGGTGTTCCCTAAATGTAAGTCTTCTTTCAATTGATGATCAATGTCTTTATCCGATTGACTCATTTTCAAGTCAACGATCCCTTTATGAAGAACTTGTGAGACGTGAATCATATCCGTTATTTCAGCCAATTTTCGCTGACATTTGCTGATTAGCGCCAAACGATTGGTCTCCGAATCAAAATTGTCTAAAATGTGTTTCGGCACAGAATATGCTTTGGATAGAAGTAATACAACTAATCCACGGATTTGTTGATTTGTACTCAATATTGTTCTAAAAATAAGTCAAAATTCAATTTATGTTTAATCGATGTTTGAAGGGATCAATACTTTGCGGTCTTAAGTAAGGGATGCTTTGTATCAATCAATCGCTTCAAATGGACCGCCAAATAACTGATCTCATCCTTTAGGAGGAATCGAAGACTAAGAAAACTGGTCGGATATTTGACTACTTGTTCGGCTTTGGAAACGATATCAAACCAATCGTTGCGATTATCACCACTTTTGTCATTGTTTTTGTTTTTGTCATTGCATTCATTATCGAAATCAATCAAATTCTGTGAATGTGTTTGCATTTCATCCGTTGGCCACAAATTCTTTTCAAAAGTGGACATCGAAGAAGAGGAGATGAGTCGAAGAGTGGTGTCATCCGAGTCTTGAAACTTATAGATGTCTTTTAGGATTATATCTCTTTTTTCATTATTTCCATTATATTTAATGAAATCAAATTCTGACCAAAAGTTATCACAGTTTTTGTTATTATTATTATTACTTTGATTTGAATAATAGTTAACTAAATATCGGTTATAACCTAGTTCATTAATTCGAATCAGTTTTGAGTGGTATTTACATAAGTTTTGAGTAGTTTTTAACAAATTGGTTCGAAAGATCATCCTGGACATTCAAATTGGTTAGAAAGAGTGGGGTACTATTTAAATGACCCAATCGTTTGGATTTCATTAAAATCACGTTTTTCTCAATACTTGAACTAAATATTTACAAACAGTTGACCTCTAATCCAAAGCACAGAATATTAGACGACAACCGGAAAGACCTCTACATTCAGTCTCTACTCGACTGATGCGACCGTTTTTTTAATGATTTGAATTTGAAAGCGCTTTACGTTAGACTTCAAACAAACATAAAGACATCAGATCTTTAACATACTATCACTTAACTGATTCAACCTTAAACTTCTTGAAATGTAAATCCAATCAAACGTTTGAGTTATTGCTAAGCATTTAAATTAATCCTTGAATTGATGTTTAGGTCTACTGATTGTGTTGACGACGACACCAAAGAGTGGGATTACTTGTGTCCACAATTTTGTGACTTCAACGCCACTGAAACAACGGATCAATTGAAAGAAATCGACCACTTTTTCCGTATTTAATATTTGATGATTTAATTTTTTAAATATATTGCATTTCAATAAATTGTTGTCAATCTGTAGAAGTAGATCACGAGCTCGAAGAACAGAAGTCCAGTTATGGCGAAGACGTGATTTCGGCCCCAAATACACCGATTATTGACTGCAAATCACAATTGAATCCAATTATCAATGGTTTTAAGGATTTGAATGAAAACAACGACGACTTTAAGTATGAAACTCCTCCTCAGAATAAGGAGAACTTCGAGGACGACGACAACGATGTCTTCTATTCGACTAAAAAGTATTTATCGGTTGAAAAGAAATACAAATTGCGTTCAACTCCTATGAGAACTCTTCAGTACAACGGAAGTACACCTCTCAGGGAAACCAGAATCAGCTCTAAGAAGAAGAAAACTAAGAGATCAAAAGGTGAATTGAAAAAACTTGGAGAAGAGTCACTGTTCACAATGGAAGGTCTCCTTCAAACTCTTCCGACCCTATCAGCTGTTGGCTCTCCCGCTCTCATTGACTCGAAGTCAGAGGAAGACTTAGTCGAGAAACCCGTCGCCCAACAAATAATTGAGGAGAAGATTGAGGTATATTTAGAGGTCAACAAAGGAAACACTGATCAACAGAATGAAGATGTCATTGAGACGGAACAAAAAGAAGTGGAAGTCTTTGATAGCGGTACTGATTAGATAAGAGATGGCCAATAGGGGGCATTACACCTCCAGCCCCAAAAAAATTGATTGGCTATTTCTGGGTTTAGGCTCTTATTTGAATTGTATTTGATTTTGTTTTGTTTCGATATACAGATGACTTGCAAATAGAATCTGAAGACAATGTGGCCGTCAATAGAAGAGAGTCGTATATCATTGAAAAAGTGCCCAGGACTGTAACAGTTGTCAGTCCTATAAAATCTTCAAAGACCACTTTATCCTTAAAGAAGAGATTCACAAATTCATTCCGAAGAAAAGGAACTCCAATCAGAAAAAGTGTTTTGAGTTCAGGGCGTAAAGTAAGCTCGAAGTCAATTGTTTCTCGACTTTATTCCAGTGTTAAGAAACCACAAAATGAATACAAATCGATGGCTGAACTGTTAAAGGAGTTTGAGACTCAGCCCCGGGGTTTCGATAGGTCGCGATCTCTCGATCGGGACTGTAATGGTCAGCGTTCTCGCTCTTCTTCCGTATCATCACTGACTAGACCCAGATCTCCGAAATTACATTCAATTCAAAGACATCGTCCGACTCCGCGCCAAACTGAAGATATAATCGCTTCTCAAATCAAAAAGTACTCATTCAAAGCGCATCCGATTCGGAAGAAGTTATTTGATGCTAACTTTGCGTCCGGTATTCCGAGAGTCAAGTCCTCTAAAGCGCCCACAAAAGCCATTCCAATGAACTTTCTGACCGAAAAACGTCACGAATTGCGGACAAAACACTCGACTAATGACGAGAAGCCCGAAGTCGACTCCAAATCGCATTTCAAAGCCAATCCGATGCCGGCCTTCAAGAATCCAAATATTTTGCAAACAAAGTCTGAAAAGAAAGTGACTTCTTTTAGACCATTCAGTTTCGATGATCGCATTCAGCAGTTGGTCACTAAGAAGAGGACTCAGTCTGAAGATAACACCAAAACAGAGATTCCTCGAAATACTTTCAGATTTTAAATACTTAATATTTTATTTGAAAACTAATCGAAATATTTGTCAGAATTGTGGGAAATCCTATTTATTAGTTGGGCTTTAGTTTCGATTACTTTTATACAGCTTTTATTCAATTTGTTTGTTTCCGATATTTAATTTTTTTTAATGTCAACTCTTCTATAATTACAACTCATTTATTCAAATAAAAAATTGAATTTTTATTATAATTGAAATAATAAGAAAATCTTTACTCAAATATTGATTTATTTATCATTTGTTCTGAAATTATATTATAAAAATAAATTACATTCAATTGAAATACCCTTCGTTTCCAATCAATATTCAAATACATTCTAAACTAAATTTTAATAATTTTCTTATTTACAGATTTATTAATACATATAATCAGTGATCTTCTGATGAGTATATATATATAAATGGTTTTCAATAAATTATATAAATTTAATGTTATATTCAGTGATTTTCCATAATTTAAGTTAAAAAAGATTTCGAATTTATTTAAATATTGAAATAATTTTAATTTTCATATAAAAGTATTTAATGTTTAATACATTGCTTTCGGAAATCAACGCATAATTTAATGGACGAACGAATGACTTTCGACTAATGGCCCCAAAGAGAGACCTCATATAAGCTAAGGGTCAGAGACTCTATACCTTCGCGATTGTTCTCGATTTCTACTATTGGGTCGACTATTGCTGTTATAATTATAGTCTCTTTCCCTATAAGGCGCGTGAACTTCGACTTTCAACTTAGCGGTGGCCAACACTTTAGTCGTTACCGTGTGTTGTGTTGAGGACATCAGGTGAGGAGGTAGTGAGGTTTTGGTGCCATAGCTTGTATCACTCATAGAAGAAGTTCCGCTACTTTCACTCATAGCAGGACTCTCGCGGTCTGTCGAAGGGGTCGGACTCTCTGAAGCACTCGTCTAAATAAAATGTTGATCATTAGAATAGAATAAAGTCAAGAGAATGGTGTACCTCATTAGAAGAGGTGGGTGTAGTCGATGCTGAGGTAGTTTGAGATATGGTTTGAGTTCCACCGTTTGTAGGGCTGGTTATTGTCGTCGTTTCGACAACGAATTCGGGCTGAACTACAATTTCATGTGAAGAATGATATGATTGCGGCTCTTCTGATATTGTCGAAAGGGATATCTCTGACTGAACTCTTGGATATGAGCGCCGAGAAAAGTAGGGACCGCTCACAGAACGCTTTTTTCTCGGCAAACAGGGAGAAGGTGTTGGAGAAGGAGTCGCTATGCGATCCTCATAATCAAAAGGGATGATCTCTGGCGGCGGTCCTATAATAGAGAGCAAGACTGGCAATAACACGAGTCCGTTGAGAGCTCCCAGAATAACGACACCAAACAAGACATAAAAGAAATATCTGAAGAAAACATTGAAGACTCAGTAAAATGCGATTCAAAGAAATAACGGAAAAATACCTAATAATGAAGTCGAACTCAGAGAAGGCCAGCATAACAATCCCGAATAGAGTGGAAACAATGCCGTGAGTGACCGGAGTGAACATATGCTGTAACGCCATTTTCATTCTGTGATTTCTGCTGCCAATACTCGTCAGAAAACTCTGTAATTTAAAAATCAATTATTAATTTGAGATATTATTCGACATTTTTGTAGACAAACCAAAGTTATGTGCGAAACGAAGTCAACACCGATTCCCACTGAAACTATTAAAATGACTGCGGGAACAGCACTGAGTTTGATGCCGAGCAGTCCCATGAGTCCGAACAGTTCGAGTACAATCATTATTAGAATCACAACTATCAGAGTTGCAGTCCAGGGATTGAAGAGAAAGGCACTGATTACTAGGAACACAGCGGCCAATACCACTACCAGTGCTGAAAATAGATAAAATCTGAGTCTAACGTATTGTTCCCAATATATGAATGGTATTCCAGTTGGAAAGTTAGGCAGTCCTTTGTCTTCAAACTTTTGACAAATGGCACGAATTGTTTGAATGGTATCCGTTATCTCTGCAGTGGTTCTCATATTATTCAAATAGAAAGGCATTTGTGCGTAAACTAAAGGCTGGGATTTGGCTATTTTCAGCTCCACATCTTGTGACACATGAATCCACTGTCGGGGCTCAGGTCTAAAACTGGCCTGAGATGCAGAGTAGGCTAACGCGTCGTTTGAAACCCAAGCGGTCAGGTAGTTGTAAAAAGCTTTGGGATTTATAATTCCCGAGTCATCGACTAATCTCATAGTCAGTACCTTAAAGAAGGATTCAATCGATTAATTTTTTTTAGAAATTAATATACCATTAAAAACAGAATTACCAGAGATTTATCCACAGGATTGTCAACGCGTCCCGTTTGGACCAGGAGTTTGTAGGCAAGTATTCCCTCGTCGGTTGCATTTGAAAACCAATTCTCACGAGTAATGCATCCATTTTTCCAGTCTTTATCGAAGGCTTCCTGTAGTCCGAGCAACCAATCCCTAAACATTGTGAGCCAGAACTCAGGAAGACCCCCGTCGTCGTTCTTGATGATTTGTCCGACACGAGTGAATGCCTGATGATATTCATGAAGAAGCTTTTGATTATTTGGATATTCGAAGTTGTTCTGAGTGACCGCGAACATATTGAAAAAACTGAAATATTTTCGCTGGAAATTCAGAAATCGGTATTCAATAGTATTTCGGGGAACTATATCTGTTAAGTCGAGTCCGTCCTCGACGCGCATCAAACCCGAGACACTGACAGTTAGAATGGCTAAGAATATGAGAACAACACACACTTTCACTGGTTTTTTCTGCAGAAATGGTCCGTAAATATTGTCTGCAAAATAAGTTAACGTATATTTGTCTTCGCTCTGATCACTGAACTCAGGCATCATTTTCTCAACGTCTGGAGCGCACTGTTCTCGCACTTGACTGTCGTTATCAGCACATTTGCATAATTTGGGATTAGTTTTGGGCAAAAAAGGCTGAGCAGCACCTTTGTCCGGCGCTAATATGGTGACCACATGCGAGCGATTAGGTGGTAAGGCGTGAACGATGCACTTCTTCACACACGACTTCTTTTGAGATTTCTTCTTTTGACTCGACTTTATTTGATTAGCACTGGAGTCACGAATGACATTATTAGGGACAGTTGTATAGAAACAGCACATCTTCTTTTTCGATGTGGTTCTGCGCCGCAGATCAATACTGGCCACCGCCGGAAACAATAGAATCACTGAAACGGTGATGAATGTAATCAGAATGGCCGCTTGAAGAGCAAAACACCTGAGCGCCGGAATTGGTATGATAGCCGCCGCCAAAAAGGCGCACACATTACCAAAAGATGTCAGTAGAATACTAGAACCGATCTGTTTAAGACATTCTCCAGTTTTAGTCTATTTGAACGAATCGCAAATCAAATCAGATTAGAAAAGTTCAAAATCGAGATTTGGTCATACCTTAAGAGGAGTATTTGAGCCCATGGTTTGAGAGTATGTGTGCGCCAACAAAAACATATTGTCAACACCGATACCCAATGCTAAGAATGGTATTATCTGCAAAAGAGTTGTACAATTAGTTTAACGCAAACCATATTTTTAGTGTCAATTACTTGAGTGGTGGACGCGTTGAAGGATAAACCAATGAGAGCACAGAAGCCGAGTCCAGCGGCCACAGACAAACCAATTATAATGACTCCAGCAATTCCCAAAAAGCTTAGGGATTCATTGCTGCTGTTCCATTTGCAGAGAGAATACCCGGCGTAGACTAACATAAGTGTATAACCGATTGAAACTCTCATCACATTGACATCAGAAAAGTTTTTCATTATATCCATCAGAGAAGTACTGGTGAAGAGATGTAAGTCCTGGTGTTTCGGGTTTTCATCATTTTTAGTGAACTTTTGCACTTCCTTTCAAACAATGAATGAATGATTGGGTCTTCTCTTAAATGAATTAGACTTACTTCAGAGAACTTTCGCTGCCAGGCCTCCAAAACCATACGGGCCTTGTCGACAGACCAGTCCAGGTTATGCACTTTGTAAGTGTGTTGATAGAAATCATACATTTCCTGCTCAGCCATCAATTGAATGATAGACTGAAGAGCTTTGGCGCGCACTATATGTCCCGTTTTGTTTTTGGTCACACCGCCTACAATCAAGTCTTCGGGCCAGTGCATAAATTTGGTCGCAAATCCATAACAGCCACCCGACAGTTCAGCCCCGATATCAGGTGTTTGGCCACTTTCCTTGTTAGGAGCAGTGGGAGGACAGTTTAGGTCAGCTGGTTCTAAACAGGGCTTTTTCTGATAGCCAGAAGTTATACCAGCCTTTCAATGAAACCAATTATTAGAATAAATGATTTCCAAATGTTGGGAAAGGAATACCCTTTGCATGAATTTGTCTAATGTTGAGAACGGAAAACCATTGCTTTGACTTTCGGAGGTTCGCATCGATTTCATGGTCTCGAATAACATCTCTGGATTAAGGTTTGTCCACTGAACAGACATACCCAGTCCACTAAAATCAATGAAGTCAGTCTCTGTCCATATTTAATTGATTTAACAAACTTACGGAATAGGAACAGGAAATTCGGGGCCCAATAGTTTAGAGCCCTCCCAAAAACAGTCTAATGGAGTGATTATAGCGCACGGAAACAAATTTTCGAGCATCTGATCAATTAATTCGATATATTTGTGTCAATTAAAAGATAAATACAACCATTAATAGTGAATGACTTACAGAATCGATATAATGAGTATCAAAATTGGGAATACTCGGAGAATAACAAATGTCTTTCAGTCTCCAAGTCCTGAAACAATCAAATTTCAAATCTTATTCAAGTTTCAAAATACTAGTTGTGGTCAGAATTGTTTAATAATCAGTCATTTCTGACACATTTTAAAACTTAATTCCAATTGAAATCAATTATTTTGAGCAACAAATCAGAATAAATACTTACACTTCAAACATATCAACCGTGACTTTTGTGGCCACTTTCATGGCCTGTAGGTGCAGCAGCAAAGCATTGACATGTAGGACACTGGCACCTGTGCTCTTTGGGGTTTGAATCACAATCTGATTAGTGCTACCGAAGCCTTCGCCTAAAGTGTTGCGAATGTATTTCATTTCCTTCTCAAGTCTTCCGCCCTCTAATCAAATAGATTTTCAGAATAAATCACATATCAAATAGGGAAGAGTTGAATGGGACTGGAAGTGAGCGCACATACCCTCCACCCATAATCTTTCGACATTAGTTTCGATTGTGGCTGATTTAAGGCCGACACAAAACGTTATGAGCGCCAATAGACCGACAAACAACACTTTTCCGGCATTTTTCTGAATAAATATTCCCAAATCTTGAAGATATGCCTGAAGTTTGGTTCGGACCCATAGCGCCGATGCATTGCCCGATGCCTTCCCCTAAACATGAGATACAAACAATAGTCTTAAAGTTATAGACTTTATATCAAATCCATTGAATGTTTAGAAAAGCGGACAAACCTTTTCGATCTGAGCCAAAGCTGTTTTGGCGTCAACCCATGAGGTCCGGGTGAGAAGGCTGTCATCGGTATGTGTTTTGGTGACGGGTGCACTCAATTTACACAATTTAGACTTATTAAGTGAAGTCTCAAAGTCTTTCGTTGTGGTTATCATTATAGCTATGAATCCATGACTTGGATGGAGGGCTCGTAAGAGTCGGTCCAATGGGTTGACATAATTTGGACGACTGTTTATTCATTTAATTATAATTTAGTTCATAAGTGAGTACTCCGTACAGAAGTAATACATTGAAAAGAGAGCCCCAAAAATGCCTTTCGAGAAGAGACAGGATTTGAACACAACTCGAGTGAACACAAGGCTATGGAAAGTCTGCAGAACTGTTCAACTGTTGAACGTAAGAAACATTCAGAAGTTGTTCTAACTTTGAGCTCAGCCTAAGTCTGAGCCAATACGCAGTTATTTGACGTTATGTCAAGTCATGAAGTAGTAGTGAAGCCTCAATACTGTCGACTGACGTTCCTTTGCCTGCACTGAATGCCGTACTGGTGGTGGTGCTGTTAGTGTGGCTATGCTGGTGCTGTGCTGGTGCCTATGTTGATGAAGTTATAAAGGAAGGCTAATATAATTGTGACCATCGTCCACCTCGCCCTAACTCTGGCTGCGAGTCCCTCCTTCCCAGCATTTCACGGAAGATTGATTAGTGTTTTCCTTGGCTGCCATTGGCTGAGCGCTCATTTCGAGTTCTTAGTCTCGGGCAACAAGTTTAAGAGTGAAAGGGACCACACAAGAGGTAGTGGGGGCTCTCAGGGGAAAGCACGAGGAACTGTGAGGAGGGAAACTATCCATTTGCAATGCATAAGCGGCACAGCCTGTGTGCAAATGCGTAGAAATTATAAAACTTAAAATATAGATCTATGTGTGTGGCGGATGAGGTCATGAACGCCAGATTCGCATATCAAGAGAGTGTCCATCAAGAATACAAGCAATTCAACATTTGCCTCAGCCTGTGCTCTGCCTGTGCTCTGCCTATGCTTTGCATCAGCTCTGACTCTAAGAATATAAGCTTAAGAGTATAAGCTGTAAGACTGGCAATCGAACCCTACGCTGTGCTCAGCTATGCCTGTGCTCTGTGTAGAGCCAGTGTTGCAAAGAAAACTATAAGACTATAAGTAGGTAACTCATTGGGTGGTCCCATTAAATCATTCCCAAACGCACAATACCACAGATCCCAGTTCTCACTCAGCTCTGACGGTGTCTGCAATCGTTGTATTGCTGGACACAAATCACAGATTCATAACTATTAACGCAATTATAACTCAAATATTCGTAAAAATATTTTTCCAATTAATCGCAGACTCTTATCATCGAAATTGTTTGCCAAACATTTTTTAAATTTACGATTCAAACCAATTAATAAATATTTCAATCATTCAAATCAGAATATTTTCAATTTTCAATCAAATTATTTTTGTCGTTCATATGTTTTATTGCTTTTTTTGCCATTAAATAAATGTAGAAAACACTCAAAAACCAATCAAATAATCAAAATTTCAATTTTAATCTAAAAATTAATTCAAATAATTGACAAATTCTGTTCTAAGAAAACATATTAAAGAATATTATAATAAAGAAATTGATGAACTTATAGCTCAAAGTAAACATTTTTGTGATTCAATTGGGAGTTATGAAAGCAAAAGCAAAATCTCTTCAAAGGCTGTAAATAATTTTGAATTTTTATTATTCGGTACACTATTTGGTGGTCTCGTATTGAAAAGAATCAATTAGTTATAGACATGTATTAGCCATGAATTCAACTGAAAAATAAGTCCCGCTTTGCCTTTGCTTTTGACTCTCTATCCGCCAAAACCAGTAATACTTTATTCTGATTACAATTTTGTTTCGAAAATATTTATCCATTAATTCAAACAATTCATTAAGAAATTAAAGCATTTTAGACAAACATTTGATTGAAATAATTAATAATAATTAATAATTCAATATAAAAATTAATTTCAATATAAAACAAATCGAATTGAATACACTTTTTAATGGTTTCGGAATCAAATTAATGACAATTAATGACTCGAAAACTATAATATTTAAGTAATTATAATAAATACCGTTGTTTTCAATGAAAGTCAGTGATTGACCAAAGGGTGCATTCTTTGCACTGAACCTCATTGACTCAACCCTTCCTCCTTATATACACTACTCTTCTAAACGAAAAGAGTTGTAAAAACTTTTTGGGAATGTTTTTATTTAAACAAAATCTAATGAATCTATAATTATAGCGAATATTGAAATTAGAAAATTTCAATTCAATTAATATTTAATGATTCGAACAAAAGTTATTCTCATTTAAAAATCGCAACAAAAGCTCAAAACTAGTTTTAGAAATATTTTAGTCATTTTAAACATTTTCATTAAATAAAGATAATTATCCAATTGTTTTGGTAAATGACATGACCTGACACTGGATGACAGTCTTGGCTTAATTTACAATAAGTCGATTTCAATATAAATTACCACATATTATATCCGTCGTCGTCGGTGTCGAAAGCAATAAAAAATCCTAAAATTGTTAAAAAGACGACAGTATTTCCCAAAAGTACTAAAACACAGGCGCCGGTCTCCACCTGAAAGACAATACACTCGATTAGAATCCTCTTACAAACAACACTTATCTCTATATTAATTCGACTTTCAATCAAATCTATTAATATTTAAATATTTGTCTTCAAAATTAATCAATAATTAAATAAAAAATTAAGAGAAAATTGATTTAAATTTCTGTGCATTTGTTCGAATCGATTACTTATTTAAAAGAATTTTATATAAGTTTTTTGTTAATAAAAAAATCGCTGAAAAGTACTTCAATTTTAATAATTCTATAGAAAGTGAGTAAAATGTAAATAAAATGGGAACTAACGATTGCCTTCCCTTCCATTGGGGAACGAGCTAGGACAATTGGCAGTCCATAAGCCGATATGACTAATC